>JBBMOL010000259.1:600000-823514 GCA_037954665.1 Laguncularia racemosa | reverse complement strand
TATTTTATTACTATATTAATTTATATTTTGTTTGAATCTCTTGTTATTTAAATTTCGCTAGCTATGGGCTTGGGCCAAAAAAGTAGGTATTGAGTAAGAATGACATGAGTTTGCAAAATGAAAGTAAATTATAGAGGTGCTAGAAGCTTCTTTGATGTAAAGACTCTGATGCTTAAATCAGCGATGCAAAAGTAGCAAATGTAAGCAACAATGAAAAGAAAGTATAGTGTTAAAGATTCAATTCTTTACCTAGCGGTTTCACTAAGTATTTATAAGTGTGGAAAGGCAAGGATGGAAGTTACGCGTTTTTTTCATGAGTCCCATGATTAACTTTATGTACGTGAGCACATTAGCCATCATGGAGTTAATGAAGAGAGGGAATCACAAGGCTGTGAAAGCTTCCATTCCTTCTCATGGGATGGGCTTGATTGTCTTATGGTTCAAGTTTGGGCTTGAAAGCCTAGTGGAAAAATGATCACTAATAGGATTATTTATAAATTAATCGAATGCTTTATATCTTATGTAGTTCAAGTGTTTTTTTTTGTTTTTTTTTAAATAAGAATCCTTTTTTGTGTAATTGGTTGTGATATGGCACCAAATCTATCATTATGAATGATTGATGTTATTACCCAATGTGGAAACATCCACCAATCCTATTATTCTTTAATTCCCTTAAGAGTGCATCAATTGCTGTATTCTTTTTTATAAAAGGGTAGGATGATAAGGACTCCTGCGGTTGCAGCAAAGTTGGACATCACCCACTTCCTCTAGATCTATTTAGATTTCGTCATGTGAAAAAAGTCCATTCAATGATTAGGATCCAACTTTGCAACCAACCCCCCAGGAAAAAAAAAATAGAGCACTGACTTTTTTAATTTTTCTTTTTTTTTTTAGTTTCCCTTATTTGCATTGCAAGTGACATTTGCAGGAAGTTCAAGCATTATATTTCTACAAAAGTGCAATTATAATAAACTACAACTAAGAGCTGCTAACATAAATGCTTTGGGTTTTTTCCTTAAAAATATTATATAACTATAAAGGATGGAGTCAATGGTCAATTTTGACTTAATAAAATAGCATATGTAATCAACAAAAAAAAAAAAAAAACTATCTCATATATAATTATCTTAAAAGTATGTTAATAGCAATAAAGTGCCATTAAAAGAACTTGGGAGTGAATCAGCACAAAATAAGTAAGATAGATATTTCAACCCTATATCCTACACTATTGGTATATATTCCAAAATTTTGGATCAAGAATTTACTCTTTTGACTCTGGAAAAACACCTTGGATTTTTAAGCTTCTCATTCAATTTCAATTGTTTAACTTCAAATAGGCTTTCTATCACTTTTCAAATATTCAGACACTTTAGGTGATCAAGAATAAAATAGAAAGACAAACGATTTAGTACATATGGGTGTTGTTTGGTTATCGAAATTGTACAATATAAGAAAAATTGGACAACACTATATTAGAATAACAATATAATACAATACTCTTATACTATGTTTGATTTGTATAGTACAAAACATAGATTTTTGTAATAACATGAGGTTATTTTTTGTATCAATATGAGAGCTCATCGAAAGAGCACTAATATAGATATAATAGCAAAGGAATAATGCTGATACATTATTAATAGAAAATAATGTATAACTTATGGTAAATATAAATATTTTTATATTATAGGTCATGAGTCCAATTCTCATGATGGTCATTTTAATTTTTTTCAAGTTGTATTTATTGTTTTAATGGCATTCTCTTTTTAATTTTTTTATTTTATTTTTCATAATAACTAATAGTATTAAATTTCATCATTAAATTATAATAAACTAACTAAATTATCTTAAGTTGCTATTTATTTATTTATTAATAATATATCATAAATAAAAATTACATTAATACTACAAATATTTCAGTCTTATTTCATAAAATATTAGTGAATTATAAAAATCATATCACTTAATGTATTTTTCTTATAATTAATATTATGAAATTGAATGTGGATTTTTGAATAACTAATTACGTAATTACTTGTTTGAAATTGATAATTTTTGTTGTATTGCTAATGATATAATTTTATAGAGCCCTTGTTCCAAAAAAAAGAAAAAAAAAATCAAAGAATCCTTATATTTATATCATGTTGCTCATTTATATTTACTTATAAATTTTTATTTAAATATTTTTATATTATATTTCTATTAATAATAATTTTATTTAATATTTAAAAAGTATTACGTTCGCTTACAAAATCTCTCTATATAAATTTCGATTAAATATAACAAGAATGGCCCTACTCTCATGTTTCTACATCTGATTTCCTTATGCTTGGAACTAGGATCACATTGCTTAAACGTAGATGGCATGGTTGGTATTGGGCGCGATGAGTTCTTCTGTTGCGGCTAAAATGGCTTGAATTATAAAATTGCACTCGAGAAATGGGCCGTGATTTGCTTCTCGAAGTCAATTGAATATTGACGCCGTTAACTCAATATGGTTGGTTTGTGATTGCACTACTTCCAGTGGGGATTGGGGTAATGGTGATGTCACGTCTCGATTGACCTATACGGCTTGACCCGATTCGATTTTGATTCAACTTTTAATTAAATTCGGTTTTTCTTCTTAATCTTTAACCTTCCTACATACTCAGATTAACCATCTGGATTGGATTTGACCATACTAATTTTATATATATCTTTTAAATAAGTAAATTTTTTCTTATAAAAATATATACATAAGTATAGTAAAAAGCTAGGTAAAATAATAATAATAATATAATTTATCACTCATAATAGAGAAACTATAGCATAAAATAAAAATCAAACAATAATTATGAAATACACATGAAGAACCTCAATTTATCAAGAGGTACACTAGCTGTTTACTTAAACTAGAGCCAAGAAATATTCTATCTTTAAAGAGTTTTATTTTCAACACGAAACACGATTGCATAAACATTGTAATTAGATAATTCTAATTCAGATTATATTAATATTGTAGAGCTAAGAAAGTAACAATTATAAATCATCAGATTTGATTAGGCTAATTACAATATATACAAAATGAAAAAGATAAAATGTGAATCCCATATGCTGCTTGTTAAGAGCTTTTATTTTGACTGAATTGACTAAGCTTGATCATGTCATTTCGCACTTTATCTCAACCTAAAAGCAAATGAAAATATGACTTGTTCTAGCAACCGAAACCTTGATAATATACTAACATTTAGATCCAACAGTTATCAAGTTAAGTATGAGAGACATCCTTTTCCAAGAATAGATTGGTATTTAATATTTCTTACCAATATGTCAAAGCATGAACTTATAGGAACAATTTTTATAAGGTTTTACAATTCGTAGAAATCCACGGAGGAATCCAACATATGGATCTAGAGGTTTAATTCTAAAGTCCAACTTCAATTGGGATCATTATTGCAGGGAAGCACAATTGAAATTAGATGTTTGTTTGAGAATGATAGCAAAGGTGAAACTTAAATAGCCTAGCAATGAATTGCAACCCCCCCTACAACAATTTCAAGAATTAAAGGTCAGTCTTATGCTAGAAAACTCTTTTTGTTCTAGTCATTGTTTGCCTCTACATAAAAGTATTACCAGAAACTCAGACAATGAGTTTTGTAGAACAAAAGTCATATCAAAATAAAAATGAAGTCCCATGGAATGGACAACATGCAATAATGAACAAACTCAAAGAATGGGTAAAAACCTAAGGGGACAGGGCTACTCCCAAAAAAAAAAAAAAAAAAATTACAGGTCTGGAGAAAGATCTAAGAACAAAATGAGATCCCCTAAAGCATTAGGTCCTTTCTTCATATGAACGTCTGTGATCGTATTAAGTTCTCAAAAGAACATGAAATAACCATCTTTGATTAGCCAAGCATCTGGATCCATTCCCTGCAAAAAGTTTAGATAATTAATTTTTTCACGTCTATAAGTTGATAGTCAATAGACATAATTCGGATTGAGTTCACAAATAACAATGAAGTTTTAAGAAGATTGTCATACTATTTTACTATCAAGTTAACATTAATATTGACTAAGTCTGGCATGGATGTTGGAATGTAAGAATGGGGCCGCAATCAATATTATTAAGCTTATCTAAATATATAACATCAAGTGAGGTACTAGGTGAGAAAATTATACGTTTTTTTTTTATGTTTTATATTGCTATCTTAGTCCTCATTTAAATTTGATAGTTAAATTAAAAACAAAAAAAAAATGATTGGATTTTCAACTAATCATATAAATTAAAAAAAAAACTAGATAATATGGAATATTTCATCTCATATAAATTCACTTAACTTAACTTTAATCAGTATCTTCTTAAAAGCTATTGAGTTTATTTAACAAGAAAATATGTAACCTTTAAAGAACAGACACAACAGTACAAAAATAGCTCCCACCATTAACCACACCGTTCTCATTTTATAGAAGGGCTAGTACATTAAAATACGTTAAGTTACTTTTATAGTCTTTGAACAAGTATTAAATAAATATTGGACAAGAAAATATAATTATATCTATGTTCTATTAGAAATTATATGTGAATGAGCAAGCAGAAATTGTTCTACTACTAAATTAATTGCCATGTGTTGCACCTGTTAGCAATTTACTTTTGGGCCAAATTGATTATCATGTGTTGCATCATTGGGCCATTAATGCCTTTTCTTTTCCAACTTAACTTCAGCATTTTTGTCGGGTTGACAGTATTAGTCGACCCATTCTTTCCCCATGCCTTCTCATCATCCTTATTAATAACTAGTTGAAACCTACCCTATCTGCAGATTTTAGTTTGAAGTAAAATCATTGATGGAAATAATGAATTTACTTAAAAGATATCACAATTTACATATTAACAATATATAATATATGTATGTAATATATTGTATGATTTGTAAGAAAATTATATGTAACTTAGAAAATATTACGATATTAAGTGAAAAAATTATATTATTTTGTATTAAATTATGTAAAAGTTACGATCATTTAAAAAATATATAAAGGACATTGTTTTTTGAACTTATAGGAACAAGTTTTATAAGGTTTTACTATTCGTAGAAATCCACGAAGGAATCAAACATATGGATCTAGATGTTTGACTCTAAAGTCTAACTTCAATTAGGATCATTATTGCAAGGAAGCACAATTGAAATTAGATGTTTGATCAAACATGGTAGCAAAGATGAAACTTAGAAAGCCTAGCAATGAATTGCAACCCTACTACAACAATTTCAAGAATCAAATGTCGCTCTTTAAGGGTGGTCAAACAAATCGTCCAAATTGAACTAATCCATAAATTGAACCAATTTAAACTGAAATAGATTTTTTTTTTCTAACAGTTCAGATTGCGGTTCGAATTAGGGCCCTCCAAATGAATTACAATTTGGTTTAGGTGAACAATTCAAACTGTACCTGTTAATCCAAATCGAACTGTTTATTAAAAATAAAATAAAATAAAGTAAAACCCAACCCCACCCATTGTCTTAAGTCGTGAGTTAGTCCTGTCTGTAGTTGTAGCTGACAAAGAAAAATAAGTGACTAAGTGAAAGTGTGCGATAGAGTGATGGAGGGGTGATAACAAAACAAGAAACCTTAAACCTAAAGTGTGCCTCTTCTTCTTTCCTCAGTTCTAGATTTTCACTCTTCCTCAATCCTCTAACTCATGGTTTACACTCACACGCTCATTTGTGTTGAGGTATAGAGTGATAGAGGAGTAGCCACAAAAACAATAAACCTTAAACCTATAGTGTGTCTCTCCTTCCTTCCTTAGTCTTAGACTTCCACTCTTCCTCAATCCTCACAGTTGGCTTGCGGTTTACATTCACACAACCATTTGTGTCATTGTAGCACTTGTGATTCACAAAGGGTTAAAGCTCAAAGGTTCACATCTTGCTCTTTGCAAAGTGTTACTATGTAATTTGTTTCTTTATATATTTTTTTAAAGATTTTGTTGAGTTTTTTAATTGTTATCTTGTTCTTTGTTTTTTTGTTAGAAATCTCACAATCGACAACATTTTGGATTATGAATAGCATAAAGTTAGTTAATCATTGTACAACTATTATAGCATTTTTTTTCATTTATTAAATGTTACGAATTAGATCCTATCTTAATTAATCTCCATTCTCAAAATTGATAATAAGTGATCCAATCAAAAAGGAAAACCAACAAAGAATATCGATGTTGACATGAGAGGAAATGCTACCACTAATTATGGAACTTGAAAAAATGTGAAAATTAGTCATATTCAAGAATTCCTATTTAATGTGTTGGTGGCTTTGGTGTAGATCTACTAGTTAGCACAAGTAGAATTCATCTTGATTGAACTCCTTGCCATTAAGTCCTTGGTTTCTCTATAAGCCAATGACCCATTGATCTTTAACCTCTAAGAGGGAATGGAAGGCACAATAAGCATGTGGTTGGGAACTTCAAAAAGAAGCTTATCATAAGGTGCTTGGGCAAACAAAACCATGTTGTTCACCTTCTCCATTTGCTTGCCTTTACTCCATTTCTTTTTTTTTTTCTTTTCTCCTCTAGATTTAGCAAGCTTTGATGATGGAGTACTTCAAAATCATTTGGAATATTGGATAAATTTTAAATTACTGGATATATTTTTGAGTAATTGTGAATTATTTAAAGTCATTTAGAATTTAGAGTATTGGTTGTATTTTTGTGATTTCTAATTGATACTTAACTTTATTTATTTATTTTATTATTTTTTTCTATATACAGATGCCTAGACCCAATGATGATGGAAAACCAAGTATGAATAGTAATAGACCCATGCCCGTGCTTAATCTTGACAACCCTAAAGATTTTAGTAGGAAATTTGCTCTTTTCCGGTAAATCATCGAAAACCTCTGTTTCTGCTTTAACTACGAAGAGGCAAAGGTTTAAAGTATGGGATCACTACACTAAGAAAGAGCATAAGGGTAAATTTAAAGCATTTTTTAATTACTATAAAAAAAGTTTTGCATTTAAAAGTCTTTAACAAATCGGTACATTGCATGAACACTTAAGTAGATGCTCCTAATATAAACTTAAATATCTAGATGACAAACAAAAGACTATTCCTAGCATTATTGAGACTAAAGGGACAACTGGGAGTTTGGTAACTAAATTTGATCAAGATTTGCGTAGAAGAAGACTTGCTAGGATGTTCATTGTAGTTGAATTGCCATTAAGTTTGTTGAGCATGAAGAATTGCACATGTTTTTGGAAACATTGCAACCAAAGTTTAGTCTTCCATCTCGTTGAACATTGACATGTGAGTGTTTAGAATTGTTTAGGGAGGAGAAGGGAAAGTTAAAAAGATATTCTCGTTTTTCTTGTCTGAAAATTTCATTAAGGACCCAATCTCAACACGCCACAAGTAAAAAAGGAGTAGTATCTGTTTTAGAAGCACAAGAGCATCAATGGTAGAGGAAGGATACAGTCTTCAAAGAAGCGTCGGATCTCTGCCAAACGGTGAGGTGGAGATCCTTGATATCATTAAAGTGATGGTACTCAGGATCATCAGCACAGACAGCAATTATCTTGTCTTCTCACCCTGTGACAACCACAACTGGTAAAAGGAAAATAACAGAACTTAAACTTTTCCTTGAAGAAAATATGCACCTGATCAATCTATGTTGTGCTTATAGATGCCATGATCTGACAAGTAGTCAAGTTTTCGGTGTTGAGCAAAAAAGAAGATGTAATGCTAGTCGATCTTACATGGATTTAAAGTATGATAGTTAATTCAAGACACATAATCGACTAATGAATGAAGAAAAGTATACCTGCATGATGATCAAAACATCCATAGGGTCATTGTCTTCACAAGGAGTGCGGGGAATGAACCCAAAGTTATGAGGATAAACGACCGAAGAGTACAGGACACGACATGGTCAACCTGAACACATATGAAACCAAGCGCAAGTAGAAGATTATACGTAACAGAACACTAGTCTTGTTCCTTGCTTATCTCGAGATCATGCCAAGGGTGTGCAGCAACAGACCTCCTGGTCACTGATGACGGAATCCTTTCATTCAGAAGTGGGTGTGGCTGTGATGCTGGACGAGAGTCAGTGACCTTTTGAGGAGTGGTCTGAGTCTCATTGATGCTGGGTGGTTCCATTGCTGAAAATTTTGAAACCATCCAATCATCGAACTTCATTAAGAAACAAATTATGAATCCAGCTAACAAAAAGGCTACCGTCTTAATCAAAGTTATTGAAACGCAACAATCCATAGAAGAATAAGCCAAAACAGCAAAATGCAATGGAAGTATCATCAAAAAGCACACCATGAGTTCAAAGGTTAATATTGAGAATGATGTTATTGATATCAATAGTATATGTGGTAGGAAAGTGCACATAAGAGTACACGGTCAAAGTACACTGTCGTGTACACGGTCGTATATATACTACCAGAATATGCACAGAAACGTACAGAAAGTACGCGGCCAAAGTATACGGTCGTACACACGGTCGTGTATCTCCTACCAGAATATGCACAGAAACGTACAGAAAGTACACGGCCAAAGTACACGGTCGTGTATCTCCTGCCAGCTTTTCACGATTGTGATATCTGTAATCTTTGTAATTTAGGTAGATAGATATTTGGAGATATTCTTGTTATTGACTTAGCTAATGTGTAGGAGTCAGTTTAGGAAGGAATAGATAACATTCTCGTGTATATATATATATATTCAACATATGGAAGAAAAAATCAAGAGAGAAGATTTCCTCAAAACCAAAGATTTCCTCAAACCATATTCCTATTGTTCTGTTCTTAACATGGTATCAGAGCCTTGAACACAATATGGCAGGAGAAGAAAAGAAGTCGTTGTCAGCATACACATTGTATGCGAATGACAATCCCGGAAATATAATAACCTAGGTGCAATTGAAACAAGACAATTGTGATGAATGGTCTAGAGCTATTCGTACTGCTTTGAGAGCCAAGAAGAAATTTGGTTTTCTCGATGGAACTGTGACTCAGCCTGACGAAATCTCGGATGAGTTGGAAGATTGGTGGACTGTGAATTCCATGTTTGTATCATGGATAATGAATACAATCGAGCCAACAGTGCGATCCACATTGACGCACATGGAAATTGCAAAGGACTTGTGGGAAGACATCAAAGATTGTTTCTCTGTGACAGATGGTGCACGAGTGCAGTAGTTGAAGACAGAACTTGCAAATTGCAGACAACAAGGAATGTCACTCATGAGTTATTATGCCAAATTGAAACAATTGTGGGAAGAACTGGCAAATTACGATGTGATATCTGCATGCAAATGTGGGGGTTGCAAGTGCAATATCGGAACTGAAATAACCAAGAAACGAGAAGAAGAAAAACTTCATCAATTTCTGATGGGGTTAGACAACGCCTATAGCACAGTAAGGACAAATATCCTGAGCGCGACACCATTGCCCAGTGTGAGTAAGGCATATTCGTTAATGTGCCAAGAGGAAAGGGTTCGAAATATCTCCAAGGAAAAGGAGATTAAGAATGAGGCTTCCAGTTTTATGGTCCAAACCAATGAAGGAACCAAGGACAAAAGCGTTGTCTGCACACATTGCAATAGAGAAGGACATGACTCCGCGGGATGCTTTCAGCTTATAGGTTATCCCGCTTGGTGGGGTGATCGGCCTAAAGCAGTTGGTAGAGGTCGAGGAAGACAGATGGGAGGCAGAGGTCGAGGCAAGATGACAGGAAGAGGATGGAGTGGTGCTCGAGTTAATGTTGCTTAAGTGATTGAGGAGCCAAGCACAGAAACAAAGGAAGTTGCGACTCCTGTGACGTTGACGAATGAACAATGGGTAGCAGTTATGAGCATGCTGAACACTTACAATTCAGGGAGTAATAGTGAGAAGATGACTGGTAAGGAAAATATTGTTTGGATAATTGATTCTGGAGCAACGCAACATATGACAGGGAATTCAGAATGTTTATCTAGCTTAAGAAACATATTAGGCTGTCCGATTGGCTTCCCTAATGGAGAACAAGTGATGGCGTTGCAAGAAGGGTCTGTTTGCTTAGGGAAGAACATTCAACTAGATAATGTTCTTCATGCGCCGGGATTGAATTGCAATTTGATCTATGTGTCAAAATTAGTTGATGAATCGGAATGTGATGTATTGTTCACTGATAAGCTTTGTTTGATACAGGACCGCACTTCGAGGATGGTGATTGGAGCGGGTGAACGTTGCAAGGGCCTATATGTTTTCAAGAAGGAGCCACCAGTTCATGCACTTCAGTCTCGGACGCTGACTTTTGATGAACTTTGGCATAGAAGAATGGGGCATCCGTCACCAAAGATTGTAGGCATAATTACTGAAAATAAGACTCAGTTAGATTCAAATAAGACTTGTGATGCTTGTTTCAAAGCAAAGCAAACCAGAAGTATATTTTATTCTAGTGATAGTAGAGCTAGTGAATTGTTTGAACTTGTTCATTGTGATTTGTGGGGACCTTATAGAATTTATAGTTCCTCTAATGCAAGTTACTTCCTCACAATTGTTGATGATTTTTCTAGATGTGTGTGAATATATTTGCTGATTGCTAAAACTGAAGTAGGATGCATCCTGCAAAATTTTGTTGCTATGGTTCGTAGGCAGTTTGATAAGAACGTTAAGACAGTGAGAAGCGATAATGGAAGTGAGTTCATTAGCTTGAAAGATTATTTCTTAAACAATGGGATAATACATCAAACTTCGTGTGTTGGAACACCACAACAGAATGGACGAGTAGAAAGAAAGCATCGACATATACTTAACGTAGCTCGAGCATTGCGATTTCAAGCTAATTTGCCAATTGAGTTTTGGGGGGAATGTGTGTTGACAGCTAGATATTTGATCAATCGCACTCCTTCTCAGGTGTTAGGAGGAAAAACACCTTATGAAATTTTGTATGGTAAACGACCTGATTATCGTTACATTCGTACATTTGGGTGTTTGTGCTATGCAAGGAGTTTGAATCGTGAAAAGGATAATTTTGCTAGTCGAAGTCATAAATGTATTTTTGTGGGATATCCATTTGGACAGAAAGGTTAGAGATTGTATGATTTGGAAACACAGCGCTACTTTGTGTCTCGAGATGTAGTTTTTCATGAAAATGAGTTTCCATATGTAGATGCGTGTGTACAAATGAACAAGGATACTACAGTGCACTCTCAAATAAATGAGTGCGTCGACGAGGGAGAAACTAATTTGAATGGGACAGAAGAAAAGGAACTCATAAAACTTGCTGATGAAACACCTGTGCAGTTGAATGATGATCAAAATGTTAGTGCTGAAGTCAGGGAGGGTGATATATCACTAGAGGTCAGATTGGAGAGTGTAGAAGAAGGTTCGTCGGTCCTTGGTCGTGGCCTTCGGTCTAAGAAAGTTTCTATACGGTTGAAAGATTGTGTGGCTTATGCTGCTCACAGTGATAGCCCCTCTGCAGGTTCAGCTAAACCAACATCATCCTCAGGTATGCCCTATGACTTAGCTTAATAAATAAATTACACAAATTTCTCACCACGTCATCAAGGTTTCTTAGTAGCCATAACAGGCAGTGTGGAGCCAAAATTCTTCCATCAGGCAGTGAAGGATGCACGTTGGAGAGAAGCTATGCAAAAAGAGATTGATGTCCTTAAGCAGAACAGAACATGGACATTAGTTGACTTACCATCAAGGAAGAAAGCAATTGGTAGCAAGTGGGTATACAAGATTAAGTATAATTCTTATGGCACAATTGAGCGGTACAAAACGCGTTTGGTTATTCTCGGAAATAATCAAGTTGAAGGGATATATTACAATGAAACCTTTGCCCCAGTAGCAAAAATGGTTACGGTGCGTACATTTCTTTCTGTCGCAGTGGCTAAAGGTTGGGGACTGCATCAAATGGATGTTCACAATACCTTTCTTCATGGAGATTTGGAAGAAGAAGTTTATATGAAAATACCTCCTGGATTTCATACTCGTCAACCCGGAAAAGTGTGTCGTTTGAAGAAGTCTCTTTATGGCTTACGACAAGCACCGCGATGTTGGTTTGCAAAATTGGCTGAAGCACTGAAACGGTATGGTTTTTGTCAATCTCGTTCAGATTATTCTTTGTTTACTTTAATACAAGATAAAGTGCACTTGGCTGTCTTGGTGTACGTGAATGATATCATTATTGCCAGAAGTGAATCACACCTGATAGATGAGTTAAAAGCATATTTGAATCGCTGTTTTCATATGAAAGATTTAGGTGCTTTGAAGTATTTTTTGGGTATTGAAGTGGCTAGAAATGACAAAGGCATGTTCTTGTGCCAGTGAAAATATGCCTTAGATATCATTAATGAAGCTGGGTTGCTAGGTGCTAAGCCCTCACAATCTTCGATGGAGCAAAATCACCACCTAGCACTTGCCAAAGGTGAATTGGTGTGTGATCCTGAACAATATCGAAGGCTGGTTGGACACTTGATTTACTTAACTATCACTAGACCTGAGTTGTCGTATGGTGTTCATATTTTAGCTCAATTTATGCAACAACCAAGAAAAGAACACTGGGATGCAGCGTTGCGTATAGTTCGATATTTGAAAGGTAGTCCTGGACAAGGTATTCTTCTGAAAACTGAGAGCAATCTTAAGTTGATAGCTTATTGTGATTCAGATTGGGGAGGTTGTCCATTGACTCGAAGATCACTTACAGGGTATTTTGTTTTCCTTTGAAACTCTCCGATTTCATGGAAGACCAAGAAACAACATATTGTTTCTCGTTCTTCAGCGGAAGCAGAATATCAATCCTTGGCAGCCACGGTTTGTGAATTAAAATGGCTTAAAGGATTGTTGTTGTGCTTAGGAGTGCATCATGGTCAATTTGCTACCGTGTTTTGTGATAGTCAAGCTGCAATGCATATTGCTGCAAATCCGGTTTTTCACGAATGCACAAAACATATTGAGGTTGATTGTCATTTTGTACGTAATGAACTACAAGTTGGACTGATCAAAACCATTTATGTTTGCAGCAATGAGCAGTTGGCAGACATTCTGACAAAGGCTTTAGGACGAGAGCAATTTTAGTTTCTTCTTCGCAAGATAGGCATTCGTAATCCTCACGCTCCGCCTTGAGGGAGGGTATTGAGAATGATGTTATTGATATCAATCGTGTATGTGGTAGGATATACACGACCGTGTACACGACCGTGTATTTTGGCCGTGTACTATTATGTGCACTTTCTTACCACATACACGATTGATATCAATAACATCATTCTCAATAGTTAAAGCGTGGTCTGATTCGCTTAATCCAATATAGGACCAGACGCAACTAACCACATATTCTTGAATTATATTGCCTTTTTTTTTTTTCCAAGCACTACATGTTCACACTCAAGGATTCCAAACAAAACTTCTCAAAAGACCAAGTCAACTAAATTAAAAAAAAAAAAAAATGAACCAACGAAAACAGAATTCTTCATAGGTGCGAAATCGACTCCTCCCGACTCGGAGATCTTACATAGTCAAATATTTCTAATTACAGTTATGTAAAAAATATAAAATAAAAAATCTAACCAAAAAGATGTAATAAATCAATAGGACGTCAAATAATAACATAACCCAAACTTAGCATAGATCGCAAAAACAACCGTTGGGCGTGCCAGATCGCAAAAACAAGAAAGAAAGAGCAAGAATCTCCCAAAGCTCACTGGTAACAACAATCTGAAAGTGAAAAACGAAGATGAGATGATACCTGCAAGGATCAAAGCTCTGAGGAGGGAGAAAACACACAAGAGAAACGCAAGCACGGATCTCAAGAGAGAAGGTAAAAGAAGGAGGACAAGAGGAAGAAGAACGTGTGAAGTGAAACGAAACTTAAAAGGCGAAGTCAATGAAACAAAACGAAAAGGAAAAGAAACCATAGAAAATGGGATTCCTGAGAGAGATGAGATGTTGACAGGCTAATTGCGAAGAGGGAATCCGTGCTTATGGTATGAGCTTATGGGGAAACTCTATGGGTAATAAATCGTACGTAAATGGATATGGGGGCGATGAAGCATGCAAAGAGTCTAGCAACGAGTCGACGAGGTTGATGTTCTGAGGAGATGGAGAATGGATATGAAGATGATGGAAGGGACGAGTGGACGAGAATGAAAGTGGATAAAAGAGGTCTTTATTGGATGTATTATGATAAAGATACGACAAAAAAAGGGACAGGCCGCTTTTAGGTTCTATCAAATTAAGGTTGGACTGTGGGCTTAAGATGGGAGGATGGCAAACAAGAGGAGAGGTTTTACTAACTTCTAGTTAGGACCAACATTTTCCTGATCCGGGATTTATTTTGGAATTATTATGTCCATTTAAAAACAAAGTATTATTAAATTCTTCACATAATAGAATAAATCATTCTACAGTGCCAAATAAGATTATCATTTAATTAAGAAAGAGAAAACGTTTAGAGAACATTTTAAATAACAAAAAGCGCAGATTTTTCAAATATAAATAAAAATTCACATTATTACTGCAAAATACAAAGCGGCTTTTTAACGAATGCCGAGTGTCTAGAAAAGAAATACAGATGACGCTTCTTAACAATTTCCAAGTAGAAAATTCTCATTCTTGCTGTGATTAATTTTGCAAGTGTTGTACAAATTTCAAGCAAAGTTCATTATTTGACCCTTAGCTTTATGATCAATTAGTTATGGTTAATGAACGAGTATTATACATTTCACACACAGTCATAACGGAAACTATTTAACTTTCTAAGCCTCAAAAGTTAAAGTCTCCTTTGAAATTTAAAATTTTACCAAGAGGCATGGAATATAAGGAATGGTTCTAATAGATAATAAAAAATGCTAAAGAATTCCTTAAGTACACACCAAATTTTCTAGGTTTCACAAATCTCTTTTTAGTAATAACATGTGGGGATAATTCAATATTAAGCAAAGAAAACAAGAAAAAAAAATTGTTGCCACTATACATAAGTAGATAATACATTAATATTTAACTACGAAAGTTTATTACATCAGATCAAGTGTGTATAAGTGATTGGTTGGATCACGCTAAAGATAAGGAATTGGGGACAATAAATATTTATTCTATATAAAACCATTTGGAAATTTGAGCAAAATGGTCAAAAATCCCAATTTTTCTATGGTCTATGGTCAGCATATGCTATTCTTCTAGATTTGAAGTTTCTACTTTTACAATTTCTCAATTTCCTTTAGTTTATCTCTTTGTTAAGTTCTCTAATTTAGTTTTGATGTTAACAAAAGATGAATAA
This sequence comes from Laguncularia racemosa, assembly GCA_037954665.1. Taxonomy (NCBI): domain Eukaryota; kingdom Viridiplantae; phylum Streptophyta; class Magnoliopsida; order Myrtales; family Combretaceae; genus Laguncularia; species Laguncularia racemosa. Next base: position 808,257 of record JBBMOL010000259.1, on the reverse strand, counting down.
TGTGTAACGTATGTTTGAGCTTGTCAGAAGTTGTTTTAGAAGATAATACGTAAATTTTTCTAAATTAAATAAAGAGACAGAAGCTTATTCAGAACCTTCAAAAGTGTTATATAGACTGTTTTTGTTCTAACAGAAGGTGTTTCAGAAGTTGTGTAGTGTATTCGTAGTTCTCGTGTTAACCTTTCAGAAGCACTTTCAGAACCTTTACAATAGGAGAACAGTTGATAGGTTTGTTTCAGAAGCACTTTCAGAACCTGTACAACAGGAGAACTGTTGACAAGTTTTGCTTTAGAAGCTCTTTCAGAACCTTCCATGCCTGTTAAGAATTTTTTCCAGATTTCGTTCTAATTTTTGTATCGATGGTTTTTAATAAATTTCAAGGCCTAGCTCCACGTGTCAAGTATATTTGGGTAATATACTTGATGTGTTTTACTAAAGTTGGATTATATATCATGGGGTTTTTAATTTACATAAAGTTTTACAAGATTTTATTCAAAGATTTTATTTTATCATATAAGATTTACAAGTTTTATCAAGATTTATTGTGCTATATTTTGGGAGATCCAGCAGTTACAAAGATAAGTATAAGAAATATGGTTGTTACATGAAGATATGGTTCCACAATATATGGGATATCAAGATAAGGTTCCACAATGTGAGGGATATCTTCAACAAACTTGATCCAAGAAATATCTCCAAAGAAGATCTCGGTCAAACTGATTTATCCAAGCTTATCCTCATAAAAAATATCACGAAATGCAGATCCTCTCCAACAGATTCAACTTATTTTTGAAATACAAAATTTCAAAAATAAATTCAAACTTGTCATGTGGAACTCCATGAACGTTACATCCTTCAACAAAGTAACCGTTAGGATTCTCTTCATAAAAGGAGTGTTCAGTTCAAATAAAATAGAGAGAACGTTCTTCTGAGAAAAAAAAAATGACACAGAAAAGAAAAGGCTCATACATCTTTAAGCGCAAATTTTTTTACATATACATGTGATCTAATTTATAGAAGAAATTTGATATTCCTCATTGTTATTGTAATTCCTTTCTTGTATAAGGAATTGATAGTTGTTTCATCACTGTAGTTTGAGTGATTAGCTTAGTGAAGAAGCTAGAAAGACTCAACAGTGAGACTTCACCTTGAAGAGACTTATTTTGTACACTTTCAATTTGTTTGATATAGTGAAACACAACCGGTATAAACAATTAGGACCCCGACGTGGAGCTGGAAAAGAGGACTGACGCTTGAGGCGGAACCTCTATAAATCTCTGAGCATTCTATTCTTCTCTACTCATTTTATTTATTGCACATTATTGTTCTTCATTTTTGTTATTCACATCATTTTATTAGTCAAGAGTTTTTGAATGATTCGCAAAAATTGAAATTTTAAGTAATTAATCAATTCACCCCCTCTTGATTAATCTAATTGGGACCAACACTCTTCAAAATACTACCACATATAATATATGGTTAATACTACACAAAAATAAATAATATCATGATGATGTGATAAAGTTGTTTAAAATTTTAAGAAGTCACAAGCATTAACTCATAAATTAAGAAAAAAAAATAAAAGAATTAAAATTGTGATAATCGTCAATATCCAGATTTCTCCCATACTCACAAATAATATTTTTGTGGCAATCTCCACAAGTTGAGGAAAAAATTTAGCATATTTAAGTTACCACATTTTTAGCCTACAAATGTGTACAAGAACTAAATAAAGCGATTTTAAGAAATTCTTACATAATACAATAATTCATGTAAAATATATATGCATTACAGATGAAAGGAGAAAAAAAAATGTATTAATGGTATGAAAGTGAGTGAAAAGTTAAAGAAGAAAGAAAAACAAAAGTAATAAATTATATATATTTATGTTCAACTACATAAACTATGCTTTTTACCGTAACACAATGACTAAAGCAAACAATATAACGATTGCTAATTGTCCAGATTCCCAAGAGTATATGATAATTAACAAGTCCAATAGAATTTGTTAGGCTGTTTTCCAAACCCTTGCAACCGCCCGCTGTCAAGAAAAGCATTATCAAGTATTACATGTTATGTGTATATGCACTTAGTAGATAAGTATCAATAAAGTTTAAACATATAATCATGGTAATAGGTAATAATTTTTAAAATAATTACTGTTCATATTAATATGTTTCAAAGTCTATTCATATTTATCACCATCAGTATATACTCGTGAGAGGTATTACCTATTAAAGGTTTATTTGGATCATTTTATTTTTATTCGTTTGGTGTCAGTTTGATATCTATTTGGATATAAGTGTTTGGTTGAAATAAGATGGGATTCACATCAAAAATTGATAATGATACATTTACACATATACCTTTATTAAAAAAAAAAACTAAATCTCTAAATCTTATTTTAAAATATAAGTAAATTAAATATAAATCAGACAGTTTATCTAAATACTAATTTTTAAATAGATACAAATCATATACAAATAAGATACAGATAAGAAATAGATAATCCAAACAAGCTCTAAATCTTTTTTCATAGCTACCACCCTCAACTAAAAAAGAATAATAAATTAGATAGTACTTGAAAAAATTTGGAAGAAAAATTAATTTTTGATTTTTTTTACTTATTTTTCTTCTAAAACTCAATCTTATCCCGTTTGGGAAAAAGTTTGATCCCTTTACTGTTTGGTGTGTGAATATTCTCTTTAAATTAATTTTGGTGCAAATAGTATAGTAACATATATCTATTTTATTTTATCACTTGTTATTTTGGATTTACAATGGTATCAAAGGTCTTTTTTTTTTTTTTTTCATGCTCTAGCCTTTATTTAATTTGTCTTTAATCCTCTGCACTTTACACATGCATGTTTGCTAATTTGTTTCGCGTAACGCATGCATGTTATGAATGTCATCATCGTGTTAGCAGTAAAATATAATTCCATAGTGGCGAAATTGGTGGAAAAAAAATATTGGATATTATATGCTAAATGTATGCACACTTAGCATGTTAGTATAAATGAAATTTTTATACATATGGTGGTGAAATTGATAGTTAAAAAAAAATTAGCATTTGTGTTTAATCCAAACTGTATATAATAAAATTTTATTGATATTTAAATACCACATATACATATATAAATAATAAATAATATATAATACCCAAAGAATTATTTTAACTAAACTGGGATTCAAGGGTGAGCTTTTCATAGCAAGAGCAGCTTACATACATGGAAATTTTTAGAAGTACACTTAAAAATTTTGGTAAATAAATTTAGAAGTATTTATAATTTTTGTTGCTTCTCACAACTTTTTCCCCCTTGCGACTTGCTTCCATGGCAAGTCCTAGCCATTCTTTTATATTTTGACTAAATACATTATATTTATTCTATAAGCATAGGTGATCAATGTGTATCTTATATGTGTTTCAAGCATGCATGCTATGGCTATTTCAAAGCTTTTTTACCTTTTTTTTTTTCTTTTTTCTTTTATCACTTGATTATTATATTTTTATATAAATTTTCAATTTTCAGTAACTGCAATAAGTGACACATTAAAAGCGCTGAAATTGAAGATAGCACATAAGAAAATATTTGACAACCTCATTGTTAACATTGATCTGTTGATGGAAAAGTTCCATCTTGATTCTTGAGTTTGTTCATATCGTCAAGATATTATCGGTCATTAATAAGGACAATTGTTTAAACAATTGAACCATAGTACATATTTTATTTAAAAAATAATTAACAAAGTTGAATTGATCGATTGTTAATTATAATAAACTTAGTAACAATAATAGTAATATAACTATGTTTACTTCGCTTGTAAAGCTGTTATGCTACATATGTCTATGCTTTTATTCTAAAATAAATTTATATTTACTATTGATCTTAGAAATTCCTTTAAATATTCAATAATTCTTTTTTGCTTATTATGTAGATACACCGACTATCCTTTTCCATCTTTGTCTTTGTCAAATTTCAATAGCACTATCCCAATCTCATGATGGAACCATCATCATGGAAGCATACTCAAAAGGAGCTACTCACTATTAGATCAATCCAATTCAACTTGAAGATTTGAAGAACATCTAGACTTTTGTTAGGAAGCCAAATTCCACTAATATTGCTCAAAAGAACAACAATGCATCTTTGGAGTACAAGGATCCCAAATGTGAGGGACCAATAAATGACGATTGGAATAGAAAGATTGATTGAAAACATGATGAGCTGGATGAAGTAGGAGACAGAGCAAGACAAGGGCAGAGAGGATGCAAAGTCAGTGCCCCAAAAGAAGCCTAGTTTTGTTTGGACTGAAGAGCTAAAGTGCAAGTTTCGTTATGCAGTCAACAAGATAGGAGTTGAAAGTATGGTTTTCTTTCATTACATAGGATGCATTTATTCTTTTAGGTAGATGTAGGTAGATACACCTATTTCCATATGCAATTTCAATTAATTTTTCAACACATAGAGTAATTTGACCCATACTTGGAAAAATAAACCAATATATGGATCATGTTTTCCTATGTGTAAAAAATATAGTAGAAGTTATATATGCAATTTCCTCACATAATCATGCCTATCTACTATTTACTGGAGTGTAACTTATACTTCCCTACGATAGAAAAGCACGTGGGTCCTGCTCTACATTGAGCAGGTGGTGGTCCAGAGAAGCCACCTCGGTAGGGGTCTCAAGGGGGCAACGCCCACTGGACATCAGCGGGCTTTTACGGTTTAAGCCTACATTTTTTCATTAACAGTTTGAGCTTGAGCTCTTGAATAGTTGTTACTATATATTTTCTTTTTCACTTATAATTGAGTAATGTAACAAGAAATATGAGGTATTAATTTAGTGAAATTCTCTACTAAATGTAGCTCTAATTAAAGGTAAAACAGAATAAAATCTTTTGTTTCTATTTTTTTCTTCTTTTAACTTTACTTCATTATTGTGCACCGGTCCTAACACTATTAAGGTTTGCAATAATCATTTTTTTCTCCTAGCCAAAAATGAATTTATTTTTCTCCCTTGAATATACATAAATGTTATTGGTTTTAATAATTTATTTTCCTAATTTATAAATCCAATATGCTTTAGGGAAATATTTTTACAACTAATTCTACATATATTTGAGCCAAAAACCAAATCACACATGGCATGTAGTCATTGCATAGCAAACATTTGCTGTTAGTATCAATATACATGGCATAAGTTAGACAGTTTGTAACTGAATCTTTATATACTTGATTCACACATGATTATTTAACTATATACTTTTATTTGATTTAAATGTTTTATGCAATAAAAATACATGAGTAGTCTTGACAAGATGAATGCAATAAATAAGAAGTGAATGGCAAAGACATGACTTCGATTAACTGCATGATCCCTACGGAGACAAGTAGTCCTGGATGTTTCACTGAATCAAATTACTCTTTACTACCAATACGGTTCAAGCTTGAAGAATTACTTGATAAGCCTGAGATGAACATCAACATGTCTCAAGGTGGCATATCTACAAATATTAGCGTTGATCATTTGATTTATCCACTAAATTCAAACACCTTTCACAATGAAATAAAGTTAAGTAACCCTTGTCATCCTATTAGTGTGGATGCATCATCTTTCGCCTTGCCACGGGAGTTACCTCTGCCAAAAGAAACAAACTTTAGTACGGCATTTGGAGATCCAAGTGTTGCCTTCACACGAGGACCCCGCTGGAATGAAGGAATCAAGAAATAACATGATAATGTCCTTGAACTCTGGACTAGATTGTCATTTGCTACAAATTACTAAATATAATGAGATGCCATCACTTGAAGACTAAAAGCCACTTATCCATATGAGTAATCCACGGCATAAATTATTGAAAAGATTAAATATAAACTCAATTTTGACATGTGGTAGTTAATTTTATAAATCATCATAGTTTCCTAACAAAGATGAGTAAAATGAAGCATCTAATATTCTTATTGGTTCATGCTCACCATCTAATATTCTATTACAACCATGATTTTAATTCTTTGGCTAAAATGGAAAGCTCCTTTGCAATGATTTTTCCAGGAAATGATCCACCCCTTTCTTTCCTTTCATCTTTATTGTTGCTTCTTGAAAATTTTTAAGATTACTCAAATATATATATATATATATATGCTTTATATTCCTTTTAGGACTTGAGTCATCCATGGAGCCACAGCTACAAAATGAAGATGTTCCAGCTAAAGCAATACCATTCCAACAAGTTATGCAAAGATCTTCGGGACATTTCTATATGGACTCAACAGAAAATGGATGCCTGGAACCTCTGTTGCAATATGAACAGGCTCCAATTAATGCCACAGCATTGATTAAAGGACCTTCTCGACAACAAGGTTGGTTGAAACAACTTGTGTACTGAAAGCTTCAAAACATTTCAGCAAGCACTCAATGAATAATGGACCCTTGGAGCCTCAATTGCATTGTCAAAATTCTCAAATTGAAAATCCATCATGTCCCTACTCATTCAAAAGGTTGGCACAAATTATGTATTCCTAACAACTTGGATTCTTATGATAACTCGACAAACGAGAGACTGCAACCAGATAACTCATGTTTGGATGGATCATTTTTTCTCCCAACATGTGAAATATATGGAGGAGAGGACAAATTTGCCAAAGAAACACTTAAACTGATGAATGAAATGGGATCACTGATGCAAACAATAAGCATTTTTCTACTGTCTAAAGTCCCCTTTATATGAATTCTCCCTACATTTTCTAGTAAAAAAATGGAGAGAGAAAATCTATTTCAGATTTACTTTGTATAGCTTTTTATCTTATACTTCTACTGATGATCATATTTTAGGAGCAAATCGACGTGACAAGTATGGATTTTGACTTTTAAAGTCAAGGGCACTTATTCCTGAGTTGCAAAGGAGGATCACATTCCATCAATCTTTTCTATATATTGCTCTTGCTTCATTTTAGGGACCAATATTATGAGTCATTATCAATTTTTTTTGTGTTGAATTGTCAAGCAAGATCTATGAAAATGTTTTGATGGTTATCTTAATTGTAAACAAGATCGTGTTTGGAGTTGCTTTAGGCGTTGTGTAAATATTAAAATGTGCTTGTCTTTTTATTGTGCTACACTGAGTTCTAGGTACAATTTTTAGTCCTTTCATGTGGGATTTTGATTTCCAACATTTGCATGCTTGGCGTATTGGTTTGGACGCGAAACGGTACAAATTATTACGATATATTGTTGTATGTTGTACTCAAATTGTACAGGATAAAAAAATTCAAATATGTTATATGTTATTCTTTATAGAAATTTAATAGAATCAACTAATATATTATTTTTATATGTTACAATCAAATATAATATATTATATATTATACATACACACAAGCACATATATAGATAGAATATACATACATACATACATCAAATTTATATATATATATAACCATTTGAAGAGAAATGTTCAAAAACCTCATTTTTCTAGGGTTTATAATAAGCTTAAGTCATAAGACTTCTCTTGGATCTGAATTATCTCTATTTACATTTTTTTAATTTCCTTCAATTTATCTCCTTGAGATACCAACACATATAATGAATGGTTAAGATTACAAAAAAGTAAATAATATCACAAAGATCTGAAAAAGTTATTCAAATTTTTAAGAAATCTGAACAATTTATTCACAAATTAAGAAAAATTGAAAGAATGAAAATTGTGATAATCAATTTCCAGATGCTCCAATATTTGCAAGTAATATTTTTGTGGCAATCTCCAAAAATTGAGGAAAAATATTAGCATATTTAAGTCTCCACGATTTTAGCCTACAATCTAGAACGGATGTTGAGTTTCAATATTTTGTAAATAAAAAGAAAATCTAGTAAGTAGATTACACACACTTGCTTCAGAATCTATTTGCAATAGTAAGTAGATTACACACTTGCTTCAAAATCTATCTGCAATCCATCAATATATATATATATATATATATATATATATAAACACTTGTTAGTCGAAAATCCTATCTAACCAATAAAGCATATATAGGACAAAACAAACCTAGGTTTTTGTTGCTTGATCAGGGATGATTGACGAGTCAAGACAGGATTATGCAATGAATATGATGGAACCGCCGACGAGAATACATATTCTTCTTGTTGCTAATTGTTCAGATCCCCAAGAGTTTCTGAAGGATTATCTCCAAAGACAATGCTCTTTTGATGGTTCGTATGATTTTAAGTGCACTGTCCTTTTTTTGAGTTTTTTTTTTTTCCTTTTCTCATCACAAGGAACTTTTTTTTTTTTTGAAAGGAAAAAAAAATCAAGTCGAGAATTTTACTTACTTGTTTAGTGGAGCCAATTTTGTTTTATGAAATATCAATTTAACACATAACAAGTAGGATTATAGGAAAGTTTGATCATTATTTAACAATTCTGCAAAGAATAAATGATAATTAGTGATTCTTGGGAGAATTTGATTGGCTGTTTTCCAAACCCTTACAGTTGCTTGCCACCAAGAAAAGCATTATTAGGTATTACATGTTATATGTATATGTATGTGTATATAATAGATAAGTATTAATAAAATTTAAATACATAATTATAGTAATAAGTAATAATTTTTAAAATAATTACCACTCATAATGATATGTGTCAAATTCTTGGTATTTACCTACTACTGATATATACCCATGGAAGATATTACTTGTTTGTTAAATCTTTTTCATAGCCACTACCTTTGGCTAGAAATAATAATAATAATAAATTAGATAGTACTTGAAAAAATTTGGAAGAAGAAATATTGTTCAGTTTTTTGTTTTTTCCTTGTGTTTCTTCTAAAACTTAATCTTACCCCGTTTGGGAAAAAGTTTGATCCCGTTGTTCTTTAGTGTGTGAACATTCTCTTTAAATTAATTTTGGTGCAAATAGTATAGGAATATATATCTATTTTTATTTTATCACTTGTTATTTTGGTTTTACAATGGTATCAAAGGTCTTTTCTTTTTCATGTTCTAGCCCTTATTTCACTTGTCTTTAATCCTCTGCACTTTATACAAGCATGCTTGACCGAATACGCTTGTTTTTGCTACTTTGTTTCGCATAACGGATGCATGTTATGAACGTCATTATCGTGCTAGCAGTAAAATATAATTACATATATAGTGGTGGAATTATATTAATTATTATTATTATATATATATATTAATATATATTATTATTTATTATTTTTATTTTATTTATTATTTATTATATTATAATTATATTAATTAGTATATTATAATTTTATTTAATTATTACATTATAATATTAATAGATTATAATTCTTTCTTTTTTTATTTATGTTTTATAGTTAATTTATGGAAATGGAAATATAAAAAGAAAAAAAATACTAAAAGAACAAAATGGAACTAGAGCGAAAAAGAAAACATATTTGAAATTATACATTGCGCGCATGCACAACATGTTAGTACGAATTAAATTTTTATAAATAAGGTAGTAAAATTAGTAGTTTGTAAAAAAAACTAATATCCATGTTTCGTCCAAATCATATGCAATAAAATTTTATTGGTATTTATATATATATAATACGTAGTATGTAATAGTCAAATAATAATTTCTAACTGAATAGGGGGTTTGAGGTTGGGCTTTCATAGCCAGAGCCCTTATATATATATGGAAATTTCTAGAAGTACATAATTAAAAATTTTGGTAAATAAATATAGAAGTATTTACTAATTTTCATTGCTTTTTATAATTTTTTTTTCCCATTGCGACTCGCTTCCATGGCAAGTCCTAGCCATTTTTTCATATTTTGACTAAAACACTGTATTTATTTTATAAGCATAGGTGATAAATGTGTATCTTATATGTGTTTCATGCATGCATGCATGCTATGGCTATTTTATCGTTTTGTTTTTTTTTTACTTTTTTTTTTCTCACTTGATTTTTATAACTTTATATAAATTGTCAATTTACAGTAACTGCAGTAAGTAACACAACAAAAGCGCTGGAATTAACGACAGCACATAAGGAAATGTTCGACATTCTCATTGTTAACATTGATCCGATGTTGATGGAAAAGTTCCAGCATCTTGAGTTTGTTCATATCGTCAAGATATTGCCAGTCATTAGTAAGGAGAAAAATCCTTTTAGCTTCTTTGTTTTAAACTTTATTATTCTGTGGTAATTTATTTTATTATATTATATTAACTTTATAAGATTAACCACAAGTGAACCATAAAAGTAAAATTTATTTTTTATTTTGTTCACTATCACACTTTAGACCCGATACATTAATTTAGTCTGCATAAGCATTTTTCAATTTTTTTTTAATAGTGTGATAAAAAATCATAATTATTCTACAGCGTTAGAAGAAGATCATGTTTTATTATCCTTGTGGAGATCATTATAGGCTGAAATTAACATTTATTTTTATTTTGATCATTCTCGTAAAATCATAATTATCTATTCTAATAAGTATTTTGACTTAAAAGTTAAATAATGCATAAAGGGTTAGACCATTGTACATATTTTATTTAAAAAATAGTTAATGAAGTTGAATTGATCAATTGTTTATTTATAATTAACTTAAGGATGATATTATGAATATAACCATGTTTACTTCGCTTCTAAAGCTATCATACTACATATGTCTATACTTAAATTTATATTTGCAATTGATCATAGAAATTCCTTCAAATTTTCAATAATTTCTTTTTGCTTGCTGTGTATATGCACTGACTAGTCTTTACCATCTCTATCTTTATCAAATTTTAATAGCACTATCCCAATCTCATGATGGAACCATCATCATGAAAGCATACTCAAAAGGAGCTACTCACTGCTGGATCAATCCAATTCAACTTGAAGATTTGAAGAACATCTGGACTTTTGTTAGGAAGCTAAATTACACCAATATTGCTCAAAAGAACAACACATCATTGGAGCATAAGGATCCCAAATTTGAGGGGCCAATAAATGAGGATTTAAATAGAAAGATTGATCGAAAATGTGTTGAGGTGAATGAACCAGGAGACAAAGAGCAAGACGAGGGTAAAGGGGATGTAAATTTAGTGCCCCAAAAGAAGCCTCGTCTTGTTTGGACCGAAGAGCTAAAGAGCAAATTTCGTTATGCGGTCAACATGATAGGGGTTGAAGGTATGGTTTTCTTTCATTACATAGGAATTAAGATATATCTTGAACATTTTAACATGCATTTATTCTTTTAAGTAGAAGAAGGTATGTGCACATATTTCTATATGCAATTTCTATTGAGTTTTCAACACAAAACAATTTGACCCATACATGAAAAGATAAACCTATGTATGGATCTTTTTTTCCTATCTGTAAAAAATATAGTAGAAGTTATATATGCAATTTCTTCTCATAACCATGCCTACCTACTATTAAGCTTTACAATAATCATTTTGTTATCCAAGCAAAAAATGAATTTATTTTTCTCCCTTGAATGTATAGAAATGTTATTTGTTTTAATTATTTTATTTATCTCTCTTCATTTTTATTTTTTTTTTGTTGTAGTAGCTACACCCAAGCAAATTTTAGAAATAATGAAAGTTCCATACATCACTCGAGATAATGTTGCAAGCCATCTTCAGGTATAGATTCTTATTTTCTGAATCTATAAATCCAATATGCTTTAGCGAAATATTTTTATAACAGGGTCTACATATATTCGAGCCACAATCCACATCACACATGCCATGTAATCAATGCATAGCAAACATTTGCTATTAATATTAATATACATCTCATAAGTTAGACAGTTTGCCACCGATCTCTATATACTTAGTCCACACATGATTAATTAATTATATATTTTTATTTGATTTAAATGTTTTATACAACAGAAATATAGAAGCAGTATTGAAAAGATGAATGCAATAAACAAGCAGCGAATGGCAAAGAACATGACTTCGATTGATAGCGAGATGCCCATGGAGCCCAGAAGTAGTCGTGGATGTTTCATTAGACCAAATCACTCTTCAGCACCAATACAGTTCAAGCCTCAAGGATTGCTTGATAAGCCTGAAATGAACACCAACATGTCTCGAGGTGGCATCTCTACAAATATTAGTGGTGATCATTTGGTTTATCCACTAAATTCAAACACCTTTCACAATGAAATAAACTTAAGCAACCCTTGCCCTCCTATATTAGCTGAAAGGCTTGATCATCAACATATGTTTCATCAAAGGCAACTACAAGTTAATGAAACAATCAACAGCTTTTATTCACCTACGCATCCTCAAAGGCTTGATCAACCTATTGAAGAGCCTCCGGCGCGAGCACAGCCTAATGAAGCTTATTTGCAACAAGTCCCACACAGTAGATTTGTTTATGATTCAAGTAGTGTGGATGCATCAACTTTCGCCTTGCCACGGGAGTTAACTATGCCAAAAGAAACAAACTTTATTGCGCCAGTTGGAGATCAAGTGTTGCCTTCACAAGAGGAGCTCGCTAGAATAAAGGAACCGAGAAATGACATGATGATGTCCTTAAACTCTGGACTGGATCCTGATTTTCTACAGATTACTAAATATAATGAGATGCCATCAATTCAACTTCCTGCGCTTCCAATTACGGTGAAATCAGGTAACTCTAAAAATGACTTATTCATATTAAGGTTATGCTACATAGGTTGTTGATGTGATCAAATATAAACTAAATTTTAACACGTGATAGTTAATTTTATAAATTCTCATAATTTATCTAACACGGATGGGTAAAATGAGACATGTAATATTCTTATTTGTTTATACACACCATTAATTATTCCAAGTGGTATGCAAGTAATACAAAATCATTCTTTTATACAACCATCATTTTAATTCTTTGGCTAAAATGGAAAGCTCCAGTACAATGATTTTCCTAGGAATAATCCATCTTTTTTTTTCCCTTCATCTTTATTATTGCTACTTGAAAATTCTTAAGATAATGCCCAAAAAAAAAAAATGCTTTATACTCCTTTCAGGACTTGAGTCATACATGGAGCCACAGCTACAACATCAAGATGTTCCAGCTAAAGCAATGCCATTCCAACAAGTTATGCAAAGCTCCTCAGGACATTTCTATAAGGACTCAACAAAAAACAGATGCCTAGAGCCTCAATTGCAATATGAACATGCTCCAATTAATGCTACACCATTGATTAAAGGACCTTCTCCACAAGAAGATCAGTTGAAACAACTTGTACCGAACGCTTCAAAACATTTCTGCAAGTACTCAATGAATAGTGGACCCTTGGAGCCACAATTGCATTGCCAGGATTGTCAAATTGAAAATCCACCATCAGTCCCTACTCAACCAGAAGGCTGGCAAGAACTATTATATACACCTAACAACTTGGATTCTTATGATCACTCGACAAATGAGAGTTTGCAGCCTAATGACTCAAGTTTGGATGGATCATTTTTCCTCCCAGCATGTGAAGGATATGGAGGAGAGGATAAATTTGCCGAAGAAACACTTAAACTGATGGGTGAAATGGGTTTACCGTTACAAACGGTAAGCATTGTTCTATTTTCTAAAGAATTTTCTATATGAATTTCCTCTGTATTCTCCAATAAAAAAAAATGGAAAGAGAAAATCAGTTTCAAGTTTACTTTATATAGCATTTTATCTTATGATCCTATTGATCATGTTTCAGGAGCAAATTGACATGATGAGTATGGATTTTGACCTTTGAAGACGATGGCACTTTTTCCTATGTTGCAAAGGAGGATCACATTTGGCCAATCTTTTCTATTATTGCCCTAACTTCATCTTAGGGACCAATAATTTGAGTCATTATCAATATTTTTTTTGTGTTTAATTCTTGTTAGATTGTCCAACAAGATCTACAAGAACGTTTTGATGGTTGTCTTAATTGTTAACAAGATTGTGTTTAAAGTTGCTTTAGGTTTTATTGTAAATATTAAAAAGTGCTTTTTTTTTTATTGCGATACTTTAAGTTCTAAAAAGTATAATCGCTAATAGTCGTCGTGGATTGACTCGTAGCTAGAGAAGATTGGACCTGAAATAGTACAAGTTATTATGATATATTGTTGTATGCTATATTCATACTTTAATTCAATATGTTATATGTTATATATTATATACATTTCGTAGAATCAACTATATATTATCTTTATATGTCATAATGAAATATAACATATTACATATTATACATACACACAAGCACATATACACATAGAATACACACACATATATATAAAGGAAACTATTATAACTTTTAACTTTTTATTAGTAATACATTTTTATAATTCATAATTTTTCACTTTTCTAGTTTATACCTTGTCATTACTAATATCCTTTTGCCATTAATAAGTTATTTCTTTAAATATGTATTTAACAAATTTGTTTTCAATATAAAAGATGATATTTATGAAAGAAATACAATTTTTACATCTTTTAATACAAATAACACAAGTCCACATACACAGTATATATGAATTCAACAATTTGGTAGAAATGTTCATATATGTATTCAAGAGATTTTTTTGATACAAAGGATGGTACTCATGGAGGAGTTATAGCCTACGGATGACATAGTGTAAAATAATATAATTCTTGGTAAATTACATCTCCAAAATTTGAAGGGCTATAATAATTATAGATACACAATTGTCGATCGCACAAGATATTGATTTGTAGCATGATAAGACATATAACTTCCTTAGCATTAGTTTACTATTAGTATTAAAATACATGTTAATATGTAAAATAATAAAGTATTACCTAATACATGTTAATACGATATATATAGTAGTTTAACTTAGTGAAAAAAAAAAAAAAAAACCTATATTTCCGAGTTTCGAAGCATTAGAGAAGGTATAGCAACTCAACTCAAACTAAGTGCCGTAATAACGTTTTGAGTTTATGTTATCTTCTCTTAAAAGGAAGTGAAACAAATCCATATTGAAGATCGTGCTCTCCAGGTAAGAGACCAAATATTCTAGTTTGGTCATTGGACTAGTTTTGGAAGGTAATAAAATATGTTCTCCTTAGATTTTAACACTAATGTCTATGCTTCTAATGGTATATGCTAATTAGGAATAGTAATTTCTAATATGATATAATTATATGGATGTAGATATGATATGATTAAAGATGTGATTAAAGAGACATACATCAAACTGAGATATGATATAAAAGAAACGGTTATTAATATGAATAAATACTTTCATGATATAAATTAATTATTTGTGATATTTATTTAATTTTTGGATAAATATTATATTTGGTATCTTGATATTATCTCTTTTTGTAATTAATTACTTGAAGTTTAAAATAACAATATACTATTTAAACTTTACTTATTTTTATAATTAACTATCTGAACTTCATCTTTTTTATAATCAATTGCTTTTATAATTAACTACTTTGTTCGGCCATTATAAATGAACTTGAAAATATTGTACATAGTAAATTAATATTCTTAAATTTTAAATAGTCAATTATAAAAATAAATAAATTTAAATTTCAAATATGATATTAACTCTTATATTATCAGTTTTGAGACAAAATAAACTATGACCCCCTTTGGAATTTCGACTTCAATTCTAATCTTTGACGGAAAGACCAAATAAAGATGAGTCATGAAAGAGTAGGTCCAAAACATCAAGGAGGGAAAAAAAAAAAAAACAGAGGCAAATTAGACACGATACCCTTAAATCTGGTAGTAGACAGAGAGATTGGACTTGAATTTGTGGATTCCATGGCTAAGTCACGTATATTTTTAGCAAGCCCCAAAGATGAATGCATTTTGAAAGATGAATGCATTTTGCTAAATGAAATCTTCTAATAGATATACATTAGGAAATTCAAATTTAAAAGGGGATGTTTATTATTATTATTATTATTATGTAACAAGAGGAGATGTAAAAAAAAAAAAAAAAAACTAACCTTGTTATATCTTATGTGTCTTTAGTGTGAATTTACAAGTATCACTTAGAATTTATATCGTGTCATTATTATATCCATAAAAAAGTATTGTTATTAAATAGTGGCAAACCTACGACGAAGAAATTTTATTCTTATAAATATATAAACAAAACTTAATTCTCCATTTTTTTTTAACATATGTAAAAACATGTTTCTTGTGCTATCTTTCTTCCTTCTTAAATAGTAATTTTCCACTTAGGCATTGTTGAAATTCTATATTCATCATAATTTAAAATAAATAAAAATACCCATACTATTAGACAAAAAATTTAAAAGAGAATTCTAACAATAACAAATAAGTCTCAAAAGTTACCAAAACTCTTTAAAATAGTTACTTAAAACTCTCTTTCTAAGCACTTTCTTATATGTCTGTGATTTATTTCATTTATTGAAAACATAAATGATTTGATCCAAAATTCAACATTTTATCTTTTAAATGTCACTTAAAACTATTTCTTTAAGCACTTCCTAATACATCGGTGATTTATTTCACTTACTAATAACCCAAATCATTCGATCCCAAACCCAACATTTCATCTTCTAAATGTAGCGTTGGAATTTGGCTAACTTGATGAAATATTCTTTGAAATATGCGTGTGAAGATAGAATAATGGTGAAAAATGGTGAGAGAACAATAAATCAATTGGCCTACCTTATGAACATGGATTGTGTGGTATACTACACCTCCTACCACTGAGAAATTGGTATTAACAGTCTCGACCCCTTCTTCATTGAGGACTCGGATCATTTCATTGAACATAGATTGGTGACAACCCGAACCGGCAACAAGAGTAATCTCATAAGCCGATCCGGTCTTATGAATTTCAATTCGAGGCGAGATCGGTCCAATTCCCATAATGTCCATTCCACTACTCATTCTGCAATTGAGTCTTTCAATTCCAAGCAAGTTGCGTTTCTTCTCCTTCAATCTCTCCACATTTATTTGCAGCCTCTTTATGTACCCCGTAGCTTCATCTAGTTGATCCAGCATGGAAACCGTGTCCTACATTAAGTAATATCGAAAATGAAACCAATAAATCGTTCATATTCATCTAAGCAGTAATAAAGGTAATACGAGACAACGTTTTTCTCGAAAATAATACCGTAATGACATGCTAATTCGGAACTTTATATGTTCCTCGTACATTCAATGTGTTGCATGGCTTTCAAATGCATAGATGTTTCAGCTTAATAAGCAAATCAAAATATTCAAACTTTAATAAAACGCGACTCATCACTGAGTATAAATTCTCGGAAACCTTCGTATGGTAAAAATGGGGTTCGTGCAGGAAATATCATTACCCGTGAGCTTTGATGTGGAACAAGTGAATAAAGCCTGGAGAGGAGAAGTTTCATGCGGTTCCTCCTGTTTCTTTCCATGGTTTTGCGGTCGGTTCTAGAGGAACTAGGTTTGTTTTTGTTGCTCTCCATGGATGAGTGTACGACAACCTAGGTACGAAAATAGGACTCGCAGATGATAACAAGAGAAGACAGCCCTTCCTGCTTTAAAAAGATTTCATCGTGCGTTTAATTGGAAACCCTTTTCCAGAAAAAAAGGATGATAAGCCACAAAAGCAAAAGCTGTGCCATTTGATGCTGTTGGGATAAAAGTGGTCTCTGCTCTAATTTATGGAAAAATCCAGGTAAGTGATTTGCTCTTGCCCTGCACCCCTCTTCTTGGTGGGGTCGAATTTGTAGATGCTCTTTGACCATTATGCTGTGCTGAGCAATTATTTCGTTTTTGTCCTACATAGGTAATTATTGAAAGCAAAGTTTTGTCCAACGTGCTCTTCCGTGTGCCTCTCTGCTTAATGTGAACCGTCCGAGGAACTTGATGAGAACATATATTATATTCATATATTAGGACAAATGTAGACAATAAAATCTTATCTTGATTGTGAACTCATAGTGGAGTCTCGACCTTCGAACATGAAAAATTCTCTCGAGTTATGGTATGTTACGATGGCACCAGAAAAAGTAAAGCTAAAGGTGGAAAAGTCGGGTTGAACCCTAGGCCTCAAACCAGAGACTTATCCCAAACACTTTGAATTTTAAATAATGGACAACTATGACGATAACATATATATATATAAGTAATGATTTTTTTTTTTTAGCTTTGAACCTAGTAACAATATGAACTCTACGGATTAAGTGATACAACCTAAAAAATCAGATCCACTAATTTGGAATGACTTAAGGGAATTGAAGTGTAATCAGTTTTGAGTAAAAATAGTTGGACTAACTTTGTCCATTCTCAACTTTTCTTAAGAACATTCACAAATTTAGATAAACTCTCTACATGTCTTTACTCAAGAAAAACTCATGGAAGGATCCATTAACAAAAAGATTTATTTCAACTTTTGACCGCTGATGCTATCCAATAAACGTTATCAAATGACTAAACTCGATAGTTACTTCAACTCCATATCTAATTCAAAATACATGGCAAATTTCTTATTTTGAAATATTTCTATATTAGTGAAAGTATTGTATACATACTGCCTATCACATAATGAAAAGATGTGAGTTTCATGCCTATTTTAGGGTTGTAAGTGTTTAGTTTTAAAAATGAAGAATGTCCATATAATTACAAAAGTTTTGAAGAATGGTATTGCAATTTACCTTAAAAATTATTAATCTATACACATCTACTAAAAATAGAATTTAACCACTTTGATATTGTGGCATGTGTCAAAAGGATAAGAAATCAAAGATGAGAATGAAGAGGAAAAAAATAATAAGAAGAGAGAGAAAGTGGGGTAGAGGAGAGGAGAGAAAAGAGAGAGAGAAAAAAAAAAGAAGTTGGTGAACGAATTAGGTTTATTCGAGTATATTTAAAAATTTATATATTTATTTAAATATTCAAAAAATCATTTATTTTATTACTATATTAATTTATATTTTGTTTGAATCTCTTGTTATTTAAATTTCGCTAGCTATGGGCTTGGGCCAAAAAAGTAGGTATTGAGCAAGAATGACATGAGTTTGCAAAATGAAAGTAAATTATAGAGGTGCTAGAAGCTTCTTTGATGTAAAGACTCTGATGCTTAAATCAGTGATGCAAAAGTAGGAAATGTAAGCAACAGTGAAAAGAAAGTATAGTGTCAAAGATTCAATTCTTTACCTAGCGGTTTCACTAAGTATTTATAAGTATGAAAAGGCAAGGATGGAAGTGATGCGTTTTTTTCATGAGTCCCATGATTAACTTTATGTACGTGAGCACATTAGCCATCATGGAGTTAATGAAGAGAGGGAATCACAAGGCTGTGAAAGCTTCCATTCCTTCTCATGGGGATGGGCTTGATTGTCTTATGGATCAAGTTTGGGCTTGAAAGCCTAGTGGAAAAATGATCACTAATAGGATTTTTTATAAATTAATCGAATGATAAAAATATGAGATTATTTTTTATATCAATATGAGAGCTCATCGAAAGAGCTCTAATATAGATATAATAGCAAAAGAAATAATGATTATACATTATTAATAGAATATAATGTATAACTTATGGTAAATATAAATATTCTTATATTAGAGGTCATGATTCCAATTCTCATGATGGTCATTTTAATTTTTTTCAAGTTGCATTTGTTGCTTCAATGGCATTCTCTTTTTAATTTTTTCTTTTATTTTATTTTTCACAATAACTAATAGTATTAAATTTCATTATCAAATTATAATAAACTAACTAAATTATCTGAAGTTGCTATTTATTTATTAATAGTATATCATAATAAAAATTACATTAATACTACAAACATTTTAATCTTATTTCATAGAATATTAGTAAATTATAAAAATCATATCACTTAATGTATTTTTCTTATAATTAATATTATGAAAATAAATGTGGATCTTTGAATAACTGATTATTTAATTACTTGTTTGAAATTGATAATTTTTGTTGTATTGCTAATGATATAATTTTGTAGAGCCATTGTTCCAAAACAAAAAAATTAAAGAATTCTTATATTTATATCATATTGTTCATTTATATCTACTTATAATTTTTATTTAAATATTTTTATATCATATTTCTATTAATAATAATTTTATTTAATATTAGAAAAGTATTACGTCACTTACAAAATCTCTCTATATAAATTCCGATTTAAATATAACAATGGCCCTACTCTCATATTTCTACATCCGTATGTAAGTTGATTTCATTATGCTTGGAAGTTGGATCACATTGCTTCAACTCAACAAATGGGCCGCGATTTTTTCAAGAATAGATTGATATTAACTATTCTTTACCCATACGTCGGAGCATGAACTCATAGGAACAATTTTTATAAGGCTTTACAGTTCGTAGAAACCTACAAAGGAATCAAACATATAGATATAGATGTTTGATTCTAAAGTCCAACTTCAATTGGCATATGTAAATACCCGAGTAATATATATTATATATATAATTAATAATAATAATTAAAAATTTATTAAAGATAATACAGAAATAAGAATTATGATTAGCGACAAGATAGTAATTTCACGGCCTAAGTATATAAGTTCCTTTTACCTACGGTTAACACTTTTTTCCTCATTTGAATAACTCATAGAACCTTGATACACTGTAAAAATCCGAAGAGAAAAAGACAAGTAAGTGCTACGATTCACCAAATAGTTTAAGATGAGTAGATTGATCAATAACAATTGATCTTTGAATTCATGTATATCATAAGTGGGAATTAATGTACTGAGGTTTACAGATATAGATCAATCCATGATATACAAAGGATGCAACAAGTGATTCACTCATCACAATCACAAATTAGGTCAAGTAAGTGTATCTACTAGTATATTACATTATGAATTTTATGTTAGATAGATCAATTAGGTTAAATTGAATAGAAATCGAGCTTAGGGATTGATTTATAAGGCGTACAGTGAGATATACGGTCTCCCAACACATTGTGTTGAAAACTAAAAGTGGACCGAGAGATATATGGCCTTCCAACATGACCGTGTTGAAAAAAAAAATTCAACACGACCATGTTGAGGTCGTGTTGATAAATAGTAAAAGAAAGATAAATGACCTCTCAACATGACTATATTAAAAAAAAAATGACTTAATGATTAAAGAGAGATACATGACGGTGTTAGAAAAAAAAAAAAAAAGGGACATTATTTGCCTCTACATAAATTTTTTTACTGGAAAAAACTGGAAAACTCCTTTTGTTCTAGTCATTATTTGCCTCTACATAAAAGTATTATCAGAAACTCAAACAACGAGTTTTGTAGAACAAAAGCCATATCAAAATAGAAATGAAGTCCGATGTAATAAACAATAAGCAACAATGAACAAACTAAAACAATGGGTAAAAACCGAAGGGGAGAGGGCTAGTCCCTTTGGAAAAAAAAAGAGAAAAAAAAAAAAAAAAGCTAGAGGTTTGGAGAAGGATTGGAAAATAGAATGAGATCCCCTAAGGCATTATTTCCCTTATTCATAAGAACATATGTGATCACATTAAGTTCTCAAAAGGATGTAGAATAACCATCTTTAATTGGCCAAGTATCCGGATCCATTCCCTGCAAAAAGTTTAGATGACTAGTCACGTCTATAAGTTGATAATCAATAGACGTAATTGGGATTGAGTTCACAAATGACAATGAAGTTTCAAGAAGATTGTCATATTATTTTATTAACAAATTAACATTAATATTGACTTGCTAGGGATGGACATAGGAGCATAAGAATGGGCTATAATTAATACTATTAAACTTATCTAACTATATAATATAAAGTGAGGCACTACACAAGAAAATTTTAGGTTTTTTTTTTATGTTTTATATTGCAATCTTGGTTCATATTTTAATTTGACAATTTAATTAAAAAAATGATTGGATTTTCAACTAACCATTGATTCTAAACCCACTTAATGAAAGAATTTTTAGGATATTTTTTATACATCATATTCCATGAACTTTTACTATCAAGATTTCCACTAGCTAATGATTTCCATGTATAAACTAATATGTGATCAATTCAGGGCCGCTTACTGATCTATTCAGCTAAGTTCTCTCCTACAGCCTACTCTAATTTAACTACACCCATGAAGAATCAAGTAATTAACAACTCATCAGATTTTGCATTGCTAGTGATGAATTCAACTAACTAACCTCCATCAAACTAGTTCTCACATTAGAAATATCCATCTCCATACACACCACTAGCTACATGTTCTTCCACTAAATCTCAAGCTTTTAGCATTCTTTTTCGTATTAGCAAAACATTTTGCTTTGATTTCACCAATTCAGGATGAGAATTCTTCACATACTTTGTATGAAAAAAAAAAAAAGACTTAAAAAACAATGAATTGCAGGTTCTAAATAGCCATCAAATCTTTAAATCCTAAACTCAAACAATATCTTACAAGCTCATCACACCAATGCTACCCTAAGATAATCGAGAGCTGGAGAATGGAACTAATGAGAAAATGGCAATATCAACTAGCTAAGTTAAGCGAAGACGTACGAGATAAGTACAGTAGATATATTGCCATACCAGCTTTAAAAGCCCAATTTGCCAAGATGATGGGCTTGGATGATGAATTTTCAGAAATATTATTTATAGCTCGATTCGATTTGGGAATGGGGTATCCTTAGGAAGTTTGGACACCTCCCTTCAAGTCAAGAAGGAACACACAAATGTGTCGTAAGGAATTCTACGATTGGAGATCGAGATTTGACAATGGTTTACTGTATTCTGAGGATTCTTAAGATACTTTGGATTGGATCGAGAATAGAGAATTTAAAAGTGTAGATCAAGGAGAGGTGCCTGTAATACACCTTGAAGAAGATGAAGGGGAGGAATTCTAGAAGAAGATTCACCACCTGACCAAAATTCCGATCTCGATGGTGCTCTAGAAATTGAAAGTGTGGCATCGAAGTCTATAGAAAAGGAAGAAAAAGAGGAAGAGGAAGTTGGCAAAAGTGATGAAGCTACGAGTGATGGTTTCAGGAAGTATTGCTTGAGAATATAAGGATAAATCTAGTGCAACTTTGAGGAAAATAATGTATATATTAAAGGAAAGATTACACTTTGAGGAGACTCGAAACAGAAATTTTGTCATGTAATATAATCCCTCTAAGTTGATGAACGTATAGGCTATAAACACGGTAAATGTAAAATTTGGAAAATGTATGAAGTGTTGCAACTTTTGTATATCACCAACCTTATATGCAAATATGCAGATGTGTTGTATAACTTTTATTGATATTAGTATCATGATTGATATGTATCATTGAAAATGTCCTAACATATTGTATATATTGCATTAGTTAACTACAGCGGAAGTACAAGCAGGGGAAGGAGGACAACAACACTAGCTCGATATAGAGACACCGGAGAGGCACCTCCTTAAGCTAAAAGCCCTCCCCCAGCTCAGCAAGAAATTTTGGAAATACAACCTAATACGCTAGGTAGAGTGCCCATGTAGGGTGGAAGAGGTTCATAATCCTTTATTGGAGAAGGGAATGGAGAAGATCACATTGCAAGACTAAAAGAAGCAATGCAATAGATGGTGCAACAAAAATCTTTGATGATGCAGTATTTAATGCTAAGAGGACAGCCTCCATTACAGCCGCCTCCACCACCGCCCTAACCATAATAGGTTCCACCTGTACCAGCTTTGCAACAACCTTAGATACCACCTTTACCACTATGATGCATGCAAAAGGATAATAGGGGTATAATTAGGGAGTGATTGATCAGAGAATTTAAAGGAGTATATTTCTTGAATTTGTACAATCCAACAGATACGTTGATGGGGCATTTAGAATGCTTGAGGAGGCAGAAGATTAGATAGCCTAAGTGGAAAGATCTTTCGCAGCTTAAAAAGTAGCAAACCACCAGAAAGTGGCATATGCAACGTGCATGCTAAAAATGAGAGCCCAAGTTTGGTGGAACGCGAGACAAAGGGCATTACCCTAGCCTATAGCATAGGAAACTTCCCATGGAGAATTCTTTAGAGAATATTTTCAAGAAAGTGTAAAAACAAAGTTAAGTGGGCAAATATTTCAGTTGAAAAAAAGGGAACCAAAACCAAGGATTAATACGAGAATGAATTCAACAAACTGTTGCAATTCGCCCTAGATACATAGAGAGACCTGGATGTACTAAAACAATAGTTGCCCATGAATGGGCTAGACATGAACACACAGGAAAGAATTATGGAATTTGAAGAATAGATGTATGTGGAAGTGGCGAGCAAGGCTAGAGCTCTAAAATAAGAAAATGAAAACGAGAAGAAATAAGGGCCCAAGCTCAATTAAGTTCAAAGATACGGGTTCCAACGAAAAGACTGCTGTTCAACCCAAGTATGAACTAGAAAGGCAAAAGGCTAATGTTGAATGTGATGCCGCCAAACAATACACCCCTGATCATTTCACCACAATTGAAGGATAAGTGTAACTAGTATGGGACTAATGACCATAGAGTTTATGATTGTCTAAAGAAAAATAGTTATAAGTTATTTTGCTTATGGACGAAAAGGGCACTATGCAAACATCTACCCCCAAAGGCAACAAGGGATTGGGTAAGGACCATAGCACCTCAAACCACAATTGGAAGACCTACTGGTTAACCATTTAGATAGGGAAATCAAGGGGCTAACCCACATGCCACAAATGCTAAGGTGTTTGCCATCAAAGGTACCAATGCTGGACATTGGGCGAAAGAAGAAGCCAGGCAATGTCAAGTTATTATCTTAACAGCCACATGATACGATGATGAAGGACATGCAGTGATAGGTACGTAAAATCAAACTTGTCTTTGTATAGTAATTTTTATATATGAGATTTGATTAGGAAAATTAATTGGAAAGTCAAGAATTATAAAAGACTCAAGAAGATAAAAGTTAGAGCTTAACCCTAATACTACATAATTCTTAAGATCCATTTTAATCGCCACCCAACCAACCATTATCCTTTTCAATACAAGAGTTACGCATTCACCCAGTTGAAATTCATGGGAGAAATATATGCCTACAGACTTAATCGTCCTATTTATGAGAGGTTATGAAGCAATTTTGGGGATGGATTTGTTGTTTAAGCATTTCACTAATGTGCATTGCAAGAAGAAAGAAGTGTTATTCAGTAAGCCGGGAATAGAGACCAAGGTGTATTAGGGACAAGCAAGAAGGAATTTAGAAGTTTCCACTAGTGCCTTGCAAATCGAAGGAGAAAACCCTAGAGGTTAGGACATCTGTTTGATAAGCATGGTGGAAATGGAGGTGGAGTCACCTAGATTGGAGGAAATACCCATAGTAAATGAATTCCCTGAAGTAGTTCCTTAGGAATTGCCAAGACCACCTCCTTCAAGAAAGATGGACTTTACTATTGAAGTAAAACCTGGTACTAAACCGGTCTTCATGACGCCTTATCAAATGCCCTAATCTAGTTGAAAGAATTGAAAGTTCAATTGCAAGAGCTAATAGAGAAAGGATTTATTTGTCTAAGTGTTTCACCTTATGGAGCTCCAATATTATTTGTGAAGAAGAAAAATGGATCCATGAGATTGTACATCAATTATTGGGAGTTAAATAAGACAACTATTAAGAATAACTACCCCTTGCCAATAATCGATCATTTATTTGATCAATTGCAAGAAGCAAATGTGTTTTCTTGAATCGTTTTACAATTTAGTTATCACCAGTAAAAAATTAGGCCTAAAAATATGCCAAAAATAGCATTTCGAACTAGATATGGATACTACAAGTTCTTAGTGATGTCATTTAAACTGACAAATGCTCTAGCTGCATTCATGGACCTTATGAGCCAAATCTTCAAACCATTCTTAGATAAATTCGTGATATTCTTTATTGATGATATTCTAATTTACTCCAAAACTAAGCAAGAGCATGAGGAACACCTAAGAATCACCTTGGGAATATTGAAGAAGCACCAGTTATACGCGAAATCATCGAAATGTGAATTTTAGATGAATCAAGTGGCTTTCTTAGGGCATGTTATATTTGGGAAAGGAGTATCAATGGATTCGACAAAGATTAAGGCAATAGTCTAATGGAAACAACCCACTACGATTACAAAAGTAAGAAATTTCTTTGGATTGGCAAGGTATTATAGAAGATTCATGAAAGACTTTTTGTAGATATCAAAACCATTAAGAAAGTTGACCCAAAAGGACATAACACTCAATTAAGATGAAAGTTGTGAGAGGAGATTTTAAGAGATGAAGCAAAGGTTGATCTTAGCTCCCATTCTGACATTACCTAACTATAAAGAACCTTTTTGTATATATAGCAATGCCTCGCAAATCAGGTTAGGGCGCGTTCTAATGCAAAATAAAAAGGTTGTAGCTTATGCTTCTAGACAGTTGAAACCACTTGAAAAGAATTATCGCACACATGATTTGGAGTTAGCAATAGTTATATTTACTTTAAAGATATTGAGACATTATTTATACGAGCAAAGATGCAAGATCTACATGGATCATAAGAGTTTAAAATATTTATTTACACAAAAAGAATTGAACATGCAGCAAAGAAGATGGCTTGAACTAATTAAATACCATGATCTCAATATCAATTACCACCCGAGAAAGGCCAATGCAGCAGCCGAAACTTTGAGTTGGAAGAGTTATGGTCAAGTAGCGGCATTATTGATAGAACAACAAGTGTTGATATAGTAATTTGAAAAATCAAAGATCGAGTTTGTGTGGCATGAAGAAGAAGTACAAATAGCAAGTTTGAATGTATGACCTACTCTTATAAATAAAATACAAAAAATGCAACATAGTGATATGAAATTAATGGATATTTGGAATAAGGTGAAACAAGAAGTCAGTAAGATTTTGAGCTAGATCAAAACAAAGTTATGAAGATAAGAGGTCGTTTGAGTGTACCGGAAAATAAGAAGCTCAAGGATGAAATCATGGATGAGGCCTACAATTATGGATATATAGTGTACCTGAGAGGAACTAAAATGTATCAGGAGCTCAACAAAGGTTACTGCTAGGAAGGCATGAAAAGAGACATGGTACAATTCGTTTCTATAAACACGCCATTTTTGCCCTAAGAATCAATAATAATCAATTTCCAATTTTGCCCAATTTTTCCATATTTTTCTCTAATTTAGCAAAAATAAGAAGAATATTCAAAAAATTAAAATAAATAGGAAAACACATCAATTTTGAAAACTAATTTCAGAAATGGCAATAATAAGGATTAAATAATTTTTACAAATTTTTGAAATTTCAAAAAATACAAAAAAATAAAAAAATCGCATTGCATATATGCAATTTGCGAAATAAATAAAATCGGGAAAATGGGTTAGCTCAGCTGGTCCAAATCACAATTAGGCATGCGCACGGAAGGTCTGAGGTCCCGAGTTCGAATCCCCCCGCGAGCACTCTGTGCAATTATTTTTCGATTTTGCCTCAAGCTGCCACGTGGCAGCGTATGATTGGCTAGGGAAAGTCACGCATCTCACGCGTGATCGTCTCCTTCGCTCGAACAGACGCGAGAGGAAGCTGGAGCAGGTCCGACTAAGGCGGAATCGTTGATTTTTCCTCAAATCTTTTGGATTACTGTCGATTTTAAGCCAAATCTATCAGATAAATCACAGAAAAACAAGGGATTAACATCAAATCGCCGAGATAAGGCCGAATCCGAAACGGAAAAAAATGGGTTTATCCAAATCGGCGAATTTGAGCTTATCCGAAGGAGTTTGTGAGTGGCTATAAATAGAGGAGGAAGGGAGGAAGCGAGATGGGAGATAAAAAGCGAAAGAAAGGAAGAGAAAAGAGATAATCGAAGTCCGCCGGAGTTTTTCGAAGCCGCGACCGCCGAGCAAGAGTTAGGCAACCACCAGGAGGCGTTTCTGAAGCAAACCACCGCCACCATTAGATTCCTCACCCTCGATAACCTAGGAATCAACACCTCAACCGCTGCAAAGGGCCGCTGGAACGCCGTCAACGAGCACTCCCCGCCGTCGCATCCGATCGACCCGATCCGACCCGACCCGCGCACCGACTCGGATCCAGGTAAGTCGGATTTTTCGATTTTCTTTAATATTTTTATTTATTTGATTTATTTGAATTATTTCGAATTAATTATTTGTTATGTATTTACTTATGTGTTATTTATATTTCGATAAGTAGAAAAATGTTAGAAATTAGATTTTTTAGGATTTAATAATGATGAAATAAAAATATAATTAAAATGATCAATAATAAAAATATAGAAAATTTATAAAGAAAATTATAAAAATATTAGAAAAATGATGATAAAACTTTAGATTATAAAATAGGATAGATAAAAGTCTAGGAGAAAACTCTTCAATAAAAATAAAAATTATGAAAAATTAATAAAAACTAATAAAAAATTAAACAATTATAAAAATTCATAAAAATTCATAAAAATTAATAAAAAAATCAATAAAATTCATAATAGTATAAATGAGTTTAAAAATAGAAAAAATGAGTTTTATCACTTAGAAAAAATCATTTTCTCAAATAAATCCAAAATTGATGTTTTTCCTTAAAATATCATTTTCAAAAGAATCAAATTAAAGCTTAGGCTTAGACTTTGTAGAAAAATCCTAAAATGGTAAAAACATAAATCAAAAGAGATTTCAAAATTAAAATTCACAAACACACTAAATCTTTTCAGGAAAAGCGAACTACGGCTTGTTTGATCCTGAATAGCAGGTACGTAGGCACCCATTTGGGGCAACTCTTAAAAAGAATAGAAAATCATTTTCTTAAGACAATTCATTAAAAAACACAATAAAAGGCAACGGAAATAAAATAAAAGACATTTCTAGATGGAGATAATTTTAAGAGATTAGGTGGTAACCTTATGGTTTTAATAGGTTAGCCTCCGAACTTAGAAACTCTGGTTTTCCCTTTTCCTCTTTTCACAAAAACGAGAAGAGGAAATCACGACGACTAGTGGTCTAAATTAAGACTAATCTGCTCCATTAGTCTTAATTCAATCTTTCCCAACAACAGTTGGGTGGCGACTCCAAAATTAAACGAAATTCCTAACTCAAGTCGAGGATCTATATTAGATGAGCATAGGGTCTAGTCTAGATCGGATTAGGAATAGGAAATCAAAAAATTAGACTCGACAGTTTCCTAATGTTCCATCTGTCAGTAAGTTAAAGTCGAACACTAGAAACTCGGAGGACTATTATAACTATTGCGAATTCCAAAATGGAAGTGGAAACAAATTACCATGGGCTTTGTCATAACTTTACCAAAGACTAGAGTTCAATATGAAGCAATATGGGTAATTGTAGATCACTTGACAAAATCCACTCATTTCTTACCCATCAATATGACATACTCCCTGGATAAGTTAGTGGAATTTACCTTAAGGAGATTTTAAAGCTCCACGAGGTACAAGTCGGTATAGTGTCCGACAAAGATCCAAGTTTTATGACAAAGCTTTGGAGGAGTCTACACTAAGCTCTTGGAACTAATTTGCAATTTAACACAGCATATCATCCTTAGACTAATGGACAATCGGAATGTACCATCCAAACTTTAGAAGATATGTTAATAGTTTGCACTTTGGATTTTAATGATAGTTAGGACTAATACTTGCCTCTAGTCGAGTTCACCTACAACAATAGTTATCATTCATCAATCAAGATGACACCCTATGAGGCTTTAGAAAGTTGTAAATCTCCATTGTATTGGGATGAAATCGAAAGGAGTACAATTGGGCCTGACATGATGCAAGAGACAACAGACAAAGTAGCCACCATTAGACAAAGAATAAAGGCAACCCAAGACCAATAGAAGAGTTGAGCTAATTTGAAAAGAAGAGAAATAGAATTTCTACTAGGGGAACATGTTTACCTAAAGGTCACTCTAATTAAAGGAATAAGGAAATTTGGAACGAAAGGAAATTTAAGCCCCAGATACATAAGACCACACAATGTGTTTCACATGTCATTACTCTAGAAACCCATCCTAGATCCAAATTGAGCTATTGAGATGAATATCTTGAAGATTCAACCCAACTTAACCTATCGAGAACATCCAATTAGAGTCATCAATGCCTAAACTCGAGATTTACACAACAAAGTGTCAAATATGTTAAAAGTGCAATGCAATAGATAATCGGAATGAGAAGCTACCTGGGAAAGAGAAGACGAAATGAAAGCAAAGTATCCCCATCTACTCAAAAACTAAGGTACGTTCTAAAGTTTTGAGAACCACATTTTGAAGGGGGAAGATGTAAAACCCTAAAATTAATCACAAATTTAATACCGAATTAACCTATAAATTATTTTAAAAGCCTTATTCTTAACCCATGTAATTTTAAATTAAAAGAAATAATAATTTAAAAAGCGAACCGTGTAAAATTTTGGAATAAACAATAAAATAAATTAAAACCATTTATTTATGATAGTTAAATGAAAATTCCGAGTAAATATTTAAACTCGAAATAATTCATTTAGCTTAGTTGTAAAATTTCATTATAAAACACTAAAGTTACTACTCTTAAGAAAATTACCACTTGCGACGAACGAACCAAAAAATCTAAAAATTAACTTTATATACAAAGCCTCAATAACCGACCTCTGCAAAAAACACAAGAGAAAGCGAGATAGGAAAAAAAAAAAAAGAAAAGAGGAAAAGAAGAAGAAAAAATTACAGCAAATTACACGTACAATGTCCGAATTTCAATTTGAAACCACTTATGCAATCCTTGAGGTAAGCCCTACAAAACTAAACTATACTTGTACAAAAAAAAAAATTCACTTTTAAAATTTAAATACAATTTCAAAATATGTAAAAACGAGTTTTAAGTTTAAAAAATAGCTAAAATCACTAGGAATATAAAAAATAAGATGATATTTGTGTGAGTAGTAAGTAATAGTGCGATTTTCTTATATTTTAGGAGAATAATTTAATCCTTCGCGAGTACCCGAGGATGATTATGCTTCCTAAAGAAAAATGAGACCTAGATGAGTGGCACCTCCATGATATATTGTTTGTTTGTAATGTGTTGTGTAGTATAACTGTGTATTTGTATGTATATATATTCATTCTTGTTAAGTCATGTGAAAATGTCGTGGCCAAATTCCACGCATAAACGAATTGATGAGGGTCGTGTGGTGCCTAAGGGGGTATCGCATGAGGGGGCTGCTAGATTGTGTAAAGGGTGTTGGTCCAATACGTGCATGGAGGAAGTTATGTGTGCAGGCAAAAGGTGCACACTTGTGTGTGTGTTAGAGTGTTAGTTTGTATGTAGCGTAGTGTGCAGATGGCCATTATTGCGTGGTGCCCGGTGTGTGTGTGCTGGTGTTGGATTATTGTGTGGAGTGTATGTGTGTGAGTGGCCTATCGCATGGTGTTCGAGTGTGTATCATGTATGGTATCCAAGTGTGTGTCGCATGTGGTATCCGAGTGTGTGTCGCATGTGGTGTCCAAGGGTGTGTTACATGAGGGGGCTACCGAATTATGTAAAGGGTGTTGGTCTAGTGCGTGCGTAGAGGAAGGTGTGTGTGCAGGCAAAAGGTGCATGGTTGTGTGTGTGCTAGAGTGTTGGTTTGTGCATGGTGTAGTGCACACACGACCAATATTGTGTGGTGTCCGACATGTCCACACTAGTGTTCACATAAAGTGGTATGTGTACAAGTGGCCTATCGCGTGGTGTCTAAGTATGTATGCTAATGTATGGGTGTCATAGGTGGTGTTGAGAGCAAATGTGGTGCAGCCATCATCGTGTGTGTGAGGTGTTAGGTGGTGAGCGTGGGAGGAAAGTCCAGCTAAGAAGAATAAGAAGATGAATAGGGTATGGTGAAATACATATGCATATATAATTATATATATAAGGTAAAAAAAATTTTAAAAATAACTAAAAGGTAAACTTAGCTTATTGATTGAGGAAAAAATCTTGAATTCATAATTTTAGCACTAGTATTGGTGGTTGGGCATAATGATGTGGGAGATTCAAGTGAGCCCTATGATCTATCTACCATGAAATATGATTTTGAGTGTGTCATTCTGTGACTGTAAATATCTGCAGTTTTCTGTATTTTGCTATTGGTGAATGATTATACCTTGTGTGGTCATCCCAAAATAATAAACTAATTATTACGACTTAAATAAAATTCAACATGTATTTAGGGCCGGTAATGCATGCCAAATGGGCCAGCCCGCCCCGACCCGCACCGGCTCGTGGGTCGTCGCAGGCTGACCCGCAATGGCCCGCAAGTCTCGCGGGTTAGCAAAATCGGCCCGCCAAGCCCCACAGGCCAATGCGGGCTGGCCCGCGACGACCCGCAATGGCCTATGGAAGTGGAGGAGAAGGACGAGGACCGTCGACTGTGCTGTCGTCTCCGGTTTGTGACTCTGAGTGTGGAGGGACGAAGGAGGAGTCAAGGCGAGGACAACCGTCAACGGACGAGGGAGGAGTTGAGGTAAGGACGACGATCGACCGACGAGGAGTTGAGGACGACGGACGAGGAATCGAGGACGACGGTCGACGGACGAGGGAGTGTCAGTGTGTGACGGTGTGGCCCAGGTGTGGGTGTGTGTAGGCTGCTGCGGATGGCGGTGCGATCACGTCAGTCGACGTCGTCCTCAACTCCTCGTCTGTCGTCCTCAACTCCTCGTCTCGTCATCGTCACTTCAGTCGACATCGCCAATCGTCAGTCCTCAGTCCTCAGTCATCCTCGCCTATCGGTCACATTTGGTGTTGCATTACATATGAATGATTATACATAGCATACAATTGAAAACTTATTTGAATTGCTTGTGCATGTGTAGTGTTGAAAGTATCGCACTCCCATCTCATCGAACGATAATAGCTCACCTTCCTATAAATTTTATTATGCAGATCGCAACTACATGAAACTACTGAGTAAACGCATTGCCCAAGTAAGTAAATCTCAATGCGAAACTTCTAGTATAAGGAGAAAGGTTTTGAGAAATAAGATGGATTTCTCCTGTAAATTATGTTAAAATACCGATGAACTATTTATTGTAAATATTTTAATCCAAATTAGCAAAATTTCAACATGTGTTGCTATGAGACCTGAATGAGGCCTACTTTTAAAAGATATGTTTATTTTATTTCAATAAATATGGAATAGTCTAAATAAAATATAGGAATGCCAGAAGCATTCGATTTTGTTATTTGAAATTTGACAGGTTAGTAGATGTGATGATTGAGATGCTTCGCGGTTGCCTATTAAGGTCAAGTAGCCGTGATGAGTTGTCATGATTAAGACCCCCTCCAAGGCGTGAAATTACAAGTATGGATTTTGATTTTTAAAATCAAGGGCACTTATTCTTGAGTTGCAAAGGAGGATCACATTCCACCAATCTTTTCTATATATTGCTCTTACTTCATTTTAGGGACTAATATTATGAGTCATTATCAATCTTTTTTCATGTTGAATTGTCAAGCAAGATCTACGAAAATGTTTTGATGCTTCTAGTAATTGTAAACAAGATCGTGTTTAGAGTTGCTCTAGGCTTTGTTGTGTAAATATTAAAATGTGCTTGTCTTTTTATTGTGATACACTGAATTCTACGTACAATTATTTATCCTTTCATGTGGGCTTTTGATTTTCAGCATTTGCATGCTTAACATATAAGTTTGGACCTAAAATGGTACAAATTATTATGATATATTGTTGTATGTTGTATTCAAATTGTACAAGACAAAAAAATTCAAATATGTTATATGTTATACATTATAGACATTTAATAGAATCAACTAATATATTATTTTTATATGTTACAATCAAATATAATATATTATATATTATACATACACACAAGCGCATATATACCTAGAGTATACATACATACATACATATATATATATATAGATACATTATAGACATTTAATAGAATCAACTAATATATTATTTTTATATGTTACAATCAAATATAATATAATATATATTATGCATACCAACAAGCGCATATATACATAAAGTATACATACGTACATACATACATATATACATAGATACATCAAATAAATAAATACACACATATATATAGGCATTTGAAAATTTAAATAGAAATGTTCAAAAACCCCATTTTTCTAGGGTTTATAATAAGCTTAAGCCATAAGACTTCTCCTAGAATTGAATTATTTCCATTTACTTTTTCTTAATTTTTTTTTAATTTATCTTCTTGAGATACCAACACATGTAATGAATGGTTAAGATTACAAGAAAGTAAATAATATCACAATGATCTCAAAAAGTTATTCAATTTTTAAAGAATCTCAACAATTGATTCACAAATTGAGAAAAATTGAAAGAATGAAAATTGTGATTATCAATTTCTAGATTTCTCCAATATTCACAAGTAATATTTTTGTGGCAATCTCCAAAAATTGAGGAAAAAATCTAGCATATTTGAGTATCCATGTTTTTAGCCTACGATCTAGAACGGATGTTGAGTTACAATATTTTGTAAATAAAAACGAAAAAAAAATCTAGTAAGTAGATTACACACACTTGCTTCAGAATCAATTTGCAATAGTAAGTAGATTACACACACGCTTCAGAATCTATCTGCAATCCATCAAATAGATATATATATATATACATATCTAGCCAATAAAGCATATATAGGAAAAAACAACCCTAGGTTTTTGTTACTTGATCAGGGATGATTGAGGAGTCAAAACTCGATTATGCAATGAATATGATGGAACCGCCGATGAGAATACATGTTCTTCTTGTTGCTAATTGTTCAGATCCCCAAGATTTTCTGAAGGATTATCTCCATAGACAATGCTCTTTTGAAGGTTCGTATGATCCACTTTTGTTGTTGTATAGAATTTTCCTTGTGTTTCTTCTAAAACTTAATCTTACCCTGTCTGGGAACAAGGTTGATCTTGCTGTTCTTCAGTGTGTGAATGTTCTCTTTAAATTAATTTTGGTGCAAATAGTCTAGGAATTATATCTATTTTATTTTATCACTTGTTATTTTGGTTTTACAATTGTATCAAAGGTCTTTTCTTTTTCATGTTCTAGCCCTTATTTCACTTGTCTTTAATCCTCTGCATTTTGTACATGCATGCTTGACCGAATACGCTTGTTTTTACTAATTTGTTTTGCATAACGGATTCATGTTATGAATGTCTTTATCATGCTAGCAGTAAAATATAATTATATATATAGTGGCACAATAGGGAAAAAAATTATTCAAAATTATACATTACATGCATGCACAACATGTTAGTAAAAATTAAATTGGTATACGTATAGTGGTGAAATTGATAGTTTAAAAAAAAAAACTAATATTCATGTTTCATCCAAACTATATACAATAAAATTTTATTAATATTTAAACACATATCTAAAGAATCATTTCTAGTTAAATTGAGATATGAGGTTGGGCTTTCAAAGAAAGACTCCCATATATGTATGAAATTTTCCGAAAGTACACTTAAAAATTTTGGTAAATAAATTTAGAAGTATTTACCAAATTTTCAATGCTTCTTATAAATTTTTCCCCCTTACGACTCGCTTCCATGGCAAGTCCTAGCCATTCTTTCATATTTTGACTAAAACACTACGTTTATTTTATAAGCGTAGGCGGTAAATGTGGATCTTATATGTCTTTCATGCATGCTAGCATGCTACAGCTATTTCATAATTCTTTTTCTTTTTTTACATTTTTTTTCTCACTTGATTCATATAACTTTATATAAATTGTCAATTTACAGTAACTGCAGTAAGTGGCACATCAAAAGTGCTGGAATTGGCAACAGTACATAAGGAAATGTTTGACATTCTCATTGTCAACATTGATCCGACGTTGATGAAAAAGTTCCAACTTCTTGAGTTTGTTCATATCGTCAAAATATTGCCAGTCATTAGTAAGGACAAAAATCCTTTTAGCTTCTTGGTTTTAAAATTTATTATTCTTTGCTAATTTGTTCTATTATATTATATTGACTTTATAAGATTAACCACACGTGAACCATAAAAGTAAAATTTATCATCTATTTTACTTTCTATTATGTCCATTATCCCACTTTAGACCCAATGCATTAAGCTAGTCCACATAAGCATTTTTCTTTTTCTTTTTTTTAGTAGTGTGATAAAAAAAATCATAATGATTCCACAACTTAGAAGAAGATCCATTTTTATTATCCTTGTGGAGGTCGTTATATGTTGTAGTCAACATTTATCTATATTTTTATCATTTTCGAAAAATCATAGTTATCTGTTCTAACAAGTATTTTGACTTACAATAGGGCATAAGGGTTGAACAATTGTACATATTTTATTTAAAAAACAGTTAATGAAGTTGAATTGGCCAATTGTTTAATTATAATTAACTTAAGGACGATATTACGAATATAACCATGTTTACTTCGCTTCTAAAGCTATCATACTACATATGTCTATACTTTTATTTAAAAGTAAATTTGTATTTGCAATTGATCTTAGAAATTCCATCAAATTTTCAATAATTCCGTTTTGCTTGTTGTGTATATCTACTGACTAGCCTTTTCCATTTCTATCTTTATCAAATTTTAATAGCACTATCCCAATCTCATGATGGAACCATCATCATGAAAGCATACTCAAAAGGAGCTACTCGCCACTGGATCAATCCAATTCAACTCGAAGATTTGAAGAACATCTGGACTTTTGTTAGGAAGCCAAATTACACTAACATTGCTCAAAACAACAACGCATCATTGGAGCATAAGGATCCCAAATATCAGGGACCAATAAATGAGGATTTAAATAGAAAGATTGATCGAAAACGTGATGAGCCGAATGAACCAAGAGACAAAGAGCAACACAGGGGTAAAGGGGACGTAAATATAGTGCCCCAAAAGAAGCCTCGTCTTGCTTTGGACTGAAGAGCTAAAGAGCAAGTTTCGTCATGCAGTCGACATGATAGGGGTTGAAGGTACGGCTTTACAATAATCATTTTCTTATCCAAGCCAGAAATGAATTTATTTTTCTCCCTTGAATGTATAGAAATGTTATTGGTTTAGATTATTTTATTTGTCATCTCTTCATTATTTTTTTTTGGGTTGCAGTCGCTACACCCAAGCAAATTTTAGAAATAATGAAAGTCCCATATATCACTCGAGATAATGTTGCAAGCCACCTACAGGTATAGTTTCCTA
Source organism: Laguncularia racemosa (assembly GCA_037954665.1). Lineage (NCBI taxonomy): Eukaryota > Viridiplantae > Streptophyta > Magnoliopsida > Myrtales > Combretaceae > Laguncularia > Laguncularia racemosa. The sequence goes on along the minus strand of JBBMOL010000259.1, from coordinate 771,197 downwards.
TTTTTTGAATCCATAAATGCAATATGCTTTAGGGAAATATTTTTATGACTCGGTCTACATATATTCGGCCCACAAACCACATTACACGTAATCACATTTGCTATTAACATTATTATACATCCCATAAGTTACACATGATTAATTAACTTATACCTTTATTTGATTTAAATGTTTTATGCAACAGAAATACAGGAACAATCTTGAAAAGATGAATGCAATAAATAAGAAGCGAATGGCGAAAACCATGACTTCGATGAATAGCATGATGCCTATGGAGCCCAGAAGTAATCGTAAATGTTTCATTGGACCAAATCACTCTTCAGCACCAATACGGTTCATGCCTCAAGGATTGCTTGATAAGCCTGAAACAAACATCAACATGTCTCGAGTTGGCATCCCTACAAATATTAGTGGTGATCATTTGGTATATCCACTAAATTCAAACACCTTTCACAATGAAATAAAGTTAAGCAACCCTTGCCCTCCTATGTTAGCTGAAAGGCTTGATCATCAACATATGTTTCATCCAAGGCAACTACAAGTTAATGAAACAATCAACAGCTTTTATTCACCTACGCTTCCTCAAAGGCTTGATCAACCTATTGAAGTGCCTCCGCCACGAGCACAGCCTAATGAAGCTTATTTGCAACAAGTCCCACACAGTAGATTTGTTTATGATGCAAGTAGCGTGGATGCATCACATTTCGCCTTGCCACGGGAGTTACCTATGCCAAAAGAAACAAACGTTTTTGCGCCATTTGGAGATCAAGTGTTGCCTTCACAAGAGGAGCTCGCTGGAATAAAGGAACCGAGAAATGACATGATGATGTCCTTAAACTCTGGACTGGATGGTGATTTTCTACAAATTACTAAATATAATGAGATGCCATCAATTGAACTTTCTGTACTTCCAATTACGGCGAAATCAGGTAACTCTAAAAGAAACTTTTCTATATTAAGGTTATGCTACGTAGGTTGTTAATGTCATCAAAAATAGACTAAATTTTGACATGTGGTAGTTAATTTTATAAATTCTCATAATTTGCCTAACGTGGATGAGTAAAATGAGACATGTAATATTCTTATTCGTTTATACTCACCATTAATTAGTCCAAGTGATATGCAAGTAAGACAAAATCTTTTTTTTATACAACCATCATTTTAATTCTTTGGCTAAAATGGAAAGCCCATGTACAATGATTTTCCTGAAAATAATCCGTCTTTTTTTTTTTTCCTTTCATCTTTATTATTGCTACTTGAAAATTCTTAAGATAACCCCATAAAAAACCATTGCTTTATACTCCTTTCAGGGCTTGAGTCATACATGGAGCCACAACTACAACATCAAGATGTTCCAGCTAAAGCAATGCCATCCCAACAAGTTATGCAAAGCTCCTTAGGACATTTCTATAAGGACTCGATAAAAAACGGATGCCTAGAGCCCCAGTTGCAATACGAACATGATCCAATTAATGCTACACCATTGATTAAAGGACCTTCTCAACAAGAAGATCGATTGAAACAGCTTGTACCCAACGCTTCAAAACGTTTCTGCAAGCACTCAATGAATAATGGACCCTTGGAGCCACAATTGCAATGTCAAGATTCTCAAATTGAAAATCCACCATCAGTCCCTACCCAACTAGAAGGCTGGCAAGAACAATTATATACACCTAACAACTCGGATTCTTATGATCACTCGACAAATGAGAGTTTGCAGCCTGATGACTCAAGTTTGGATGGATCATTTTTCCTCCCAACATGCGAAGGATATGGAGGAGACGATAAATTTGCCGAAGAAACACTTAAACTGATGAGTGAAATGGGTTCACTGTTACAAACGGTAAGTATTGTTCTATTGTCTAAAGTACTTTCTATATGAATTTTCCCTGCATTTTCCAATAAAAAAAAAACATTGGAGGAGAAAATATGTTTTAGGTTTACTTTATATAGCATTTTATCTTCCAATCCTATTAATCATGTTTCAGGAGAAAATCAACATAACAAGCATAGATTTTGACTTTTGAAGACACTGGAAATTATTTCTTTGTTACAAAGGAGGATCACATTCGGCCAATCTTTTCTATTATTGCCCTTGCTTCATCTTAGGGACCAATAATTTGAGTCATTATCAATATCTTTTGGTGTTTAACACATGTTGGATTGTCCGACAAGATCTACAAGAATGTTTTGATGCTTTTCTCCTTTGTATTGGCTTTCTGTTTCCATTGTTTGCATGCTTAACATACAGGATTGGACCTGAAATGGTACAAATTATTATGATATATTGTTGTATGCTATATATACTTTAATTCAATATGTTATGTGTTATTTATTATATACATTTCATAGAATCAACTATGTATTATCTTTATATGTAATAATGAAATTATAACATATTACATATTATACATACTCACAAGCACATATACACAGAATAAACACACACACTCACACATATATAGGGAAACTATTGTAACTTCTAACTTTTTATTAGTAATGCATTTTTATAATTCATAATTTTTCACTTTTCTAGTTTATACCTTGTCATTACTAATATCCTTTTGCCATTAATAAGTTATTTCTTTAAATATGTATTTAACAAAAAAAAAATCCATATAAAAGATGATATTTGTGAAAGAATTGCAATTTTTACATCTTTTAATATTAATAACACAAGTCTACATACACGGTGTATATGAATTCAACAATTTGGCAGAAATGTTCGTATATGTATTCAAGAGATATTTTTTATACAAAGGATGGTACTCATGGAGGAGTTATAGCCTACGAATGACATAATATAAAATAATATAATTCTTGGTAAATTACATCTCCAAAATTTGAAGGGCTATAATAATCATAGATACACAATGATCGATCCCACAAGATATTGATTTGTAGCATGATAAGACATATAACTTCCTTAGCATTAGTTTACTATTAGTATTAAAATACATGTTGACATGCAAAATAATAAAGTATTACCCAATACATGTTTAATGCAATATATATAGTAGTTTAAGTAAGTGAAATTAAAAAATTAAAAAAAAAACCTATGTTTTCACATTTTTACAAATAGATAACCTCTAACGTGTTTTCATTTGTCATGTTACATCTATTTTGCCATTATGCAAGCCTTGTGAGAGGCACATGTTAGTAAAGAAAAGAAACCTAAATCTTCTTTCGTTTTCATTTTTACTAGAGGTAGGCAAAAAGAACCAATCAAACTAAGTCAATTTGCAAGTCGAATCAAACCAAACCAAATCAAAAATGTAGTTTTTTTTTTTGTTGCAATTTGGTTTGAAATTTTTCCAATCCAAAAATTTATGGTTAATTTGCAAGAATAATTCAAATCAAACCATTTTAAAAAGTATATATAATGACATTTTACTTATAACTAAAAAATTATTATATTGCGGTGTAACATTTAAAAAAAATAGTTTACTTTTATTGAAAAATATGTATTTAAATTTTTTTACCATAATTTAATAAATATATATATATATATATATATATATTAACTCAATTTTCACATTATATGCTAACTTAAGTGATGGATTAGTTATATTAAACATTTTAAATTTTTTAGTTATTTGAAAATTGACTTTTTTAATCTCTTATATAATATAAAGACATGTTATTATTAAATAATTTAACACTACTCATATAAGATTACATATTAAGCAAATATACTTTCTTAAAAAATAAAATATAGTTTTATCCATAAACCAAACCGAAATTTCATAATTTGGAAAAAAATATAAAATCCAATCGTATAATTTGACTTAAAGCAATAAAAACAAACCATATTTTTATTATTTAGTTTGATTCAAAAGAAAAATTGAATCAATTTGATACATGATCATCCCTAATTTTTATATTGTAGATAGAATCACATAAATGAGTCATTGGTTTCCATAGGGGTTCGCTTGGCCGAGCATATGTTGTACACTTTGTCTACTCAACTGAAGTTTCATATATAAATCCTCGGAATAGGTTCTTTTGGCTTCGCATAGAAGCCTCATCTAGCCGAGCTATTTTCACACGTTTTCCTAACAAAGTGGACATCACCGGCAATCACGGCAGCAAACTAAGCCCTAGGAATCAATCACGGCTCGCATTCCTCTTGGATTTGGGAGGCAGGGGACGATCTGGGGATTCTCCTTGGTTCTCTTCTTACTGACTTGTGCCACTCACGTGACGTGCTTATCATCAAAACGGATGTGATATAACGGATGAAAATACGGATCACTTTTTTGTCAAAATAATAATAATAATACATGTTTTCTATTTTTAAAAACATAAAAATACAGAATAATTTTATGTAATTTTTTCTATACGTAGTAACTATATAACGCTCCAAAACTGAATATATTACAACCCACCACGTGTCCTCATTTCTTGAAGATACGCAAAGTCTCAATTACTACTATTCTTTAAATAATCCCGTTCATATATTCCTAGTGATAGTCATAAATCATCTACTACATAACAGAGAATAATGAAATTTTTCATCCTCAATAATAAGTCATCAACATTCTTCTCAAATGGAATAGCGGAGGCGATTAACATTTACTTACAATGAAAATTCCCAAAATGACTAAATAAAATCCAACAGGTCTTTCGTTAATCTATCTATCGATCATCATAATATACGTATTCTACAATTTCTTCATTGTTCTAATCCCACGAAGGGTGAGCTAACACCCAATACAATACATACTTACACACACACGCACAAATTCCATGCCAGAAACAGTAACACATGCAAAATGCACCATAACATTCATTCAAAATTTTATTTATCTTCACAATCTTTAGCCGATACACAATCACAGTATAAACATCTTCATACATAACATTCCTAAACATTCTTTCACAATCCATCCACAAACAATATATAAATACATATATATGACAAAGGTAATTCTCTGTCCATAAGTCTCTTTTCATACAAAATAATAATATATATATATGATAAAGGTAATGTTATTTATCAATAAGTCTCTTACCATACATAATAATAATATATATATGAGAGTGGATACTCCTCACTGTCCATGAGTTATCGCACATTAACCTTCCACATACATAATAATAATATAATAATAATAATAATAATAATAATAGTAGTAGTAGTATTAGTAGTAGTAGTAGTAGTAGGTACTCTCCACTATCTATGAGTCCATGAGTCATCGTACATCAACCTTTCACAATACATGTCACAGCCTTCCACATCACAACATTTCACAACACAATCTTCCACACAAGACCTGGATCATGTTGAGGGGTTATGTTTCTCTCTGTTCACTATTCATAACACGACCTCAACATGGCCGTGTTGAATTTTTTTTTTTTTAACACAGTTGTGTTAAGAGGCAGTGTATCTCTCTATTCACCTTTGATTTTCAACACGGCCGTATTGAGAGGCCGTGTATCTATTGGTTTACTTTTAGTTTTCAACACAGTCGTGTTGGGGGCCGTGTATCTCACTGTGCACCTCATAAATCAATCCCACAATTCAATTTCTATTCAATTTAACCTAATTAATCAATCTAACATAAAATTCATAATGTAATATACTAGTAGATATACTTACTTGACCCAATTTGTTATCGTGATGAGTGAATCGCTTGTTTCGTCCCTTGTGTATCACGGAGTGAACTAGATTTGTAAACCTCAATACGTTGATTCCCTACGTTACCATGTACATACTTAAGTCACGATTCACAATCGTTAATTTATATACTTACCTTAATCCAATAAGTTATTGGTGGGAAAAGGTCGTCTCCTTCTCTATAGATTCACGTGCCATCTTCTTCTCTATGGATTCACATAAGAAGGCTTTAGGGTTCTATAAAAGGCAAGTGGAGGAAATAGTATTCACCCTAAGTAAAAGGAGCTGATATACCTAGGTCACGAAATGACCATCCTGTCCCCATTCATAATCCTTATTTCCCGTATCATCCTTAGTAGATTTTTATTATTATTAATTATACATACATATATATAAAATATTACTCGGGTATTTACATTCTTCCCCCTTATAAGAATTTTTGTCCTCGAAAATTACCTGAATCACTGAAGAATTCTGGTTATCTTCTTCTCATCTCTTCTTCTAGTTCCCACGTTGCTTCTCTTTCGGTTTGATTACTCCATTGCACCTAGAAATACTTGATAACCCGTCTTCTTAAAGTTTGCTCTTTAGTATCCACAATTCTGATGGGTCTCTCCACTATTGTGAGATTTGGCTGCACTTGCAGAGGTTCCAATACAGTGATTTGATCTGGGTTTGGCACATATTTCCTTAGCATGGAAATGTGAAATACATTATGTACTCCATCCAGACTTGGTAGCAATGCCAGCTAGTATACTACTAGTCTAATTTTCTCCAAGACTTCAAAGGGGCCCACATATCTAGGTTTCAATTTTCCCCTTAGTCTAAATCTTATCACTCCTTCGTAGGTAAAATCTTCAACAACACATGATCTCCCACCTGAAACTCTAATGGACGTCTTCTCTTGTCAACATATGAATTTTAGCGACTTTAGGCTGACTGCATTCTTTGCTTGATTAACCTCACTATGTTTACTGCATCTTGCACTAGATCAAGTTCCAATATTTGTTTCTCACCCACCTCATCCCAATGCAATAGCAATCGGCACTTTCTTCCATACAACGCCTCGTATTTTGAAAAAAAAAAAATACGAAACCAAATCGTATGATTGAGTTTGAAGTAATGAAAAATCAAACTATATTTTTATAGTTTAGTTTGATTTGAAAGAAAAATTGAATCAATTTGATTCATGCTCATCTCTAATTTTTACATTGTGGATGGATTCACATAAATGGGTCATTGATTTCCATGGGGGTTGGCTTAGTCGAGCATTTGTTGTACACTTTCCCTACTCAACTGAAGTTTCATATATAAGTCCTCGGTATAGGTTCTTTTCTTACTAACTTGTGCCACTCACATGACGTGCTTATCGACAAAAGGATGTGATATAATGGATGAAAATACATATCACTTTTTTGTCAAAAGAATAATAACAATACATGTTTTCTATTTGTAAAAACATAAAAACACGGATTAATTTTATGTAATTTTTTTCTATATATAGTAACTATATAAAACATCGATCCATAGCATAATATAACTCTTTTCTTATAGTACTAGACATCAATCATTTATTATGCCAATATACAAACACTAATAATAATAAAAAAAAAAACTTTGTTCATTTTATGGATTATGAACATGCGACCATATTAGTATAGAGTATTTATATATCATAGATGATACTTACCTTTAAAATGTAAGTTTTCAGGACATATAACTTTTTAATTTTATTTCACTATACATATTATTGTATATGCTATTAGATAACAATATAATGAAGTATTGCCCCATTTCATACTTAATTATTATCTAATCATTGATATTAGATTAACCATTTATCATTCAACATGTAATATACTAGTTTACAAAATAACTATATATGAAAACATATATTAAAAATTATTTTTTATCTTACGAATTACAAATATGTTTCTTAATATATGACTAGTGCTCTTATATAGCATGGTTAATAATTTGGCTCATCAACATTTATAAACATATTATAGTTAAAAAAAATTACACATATATCTATATTATTATGCTAAAACACTAAGTCTTAGACTCTACATCTTTCATGTATAATTTTACCCCTAAATATACCAAATAAAGCAATCAAATCATGTATCACAACAATTTAGCTCTAAAATATTTAAGGGCAAAGTAAGAAACTTTACCTATGTTCTCACTTTCTCTATCCCACTCATACTATACTAATATTGGAATATCACTAACCCTTCTCTCTCTCATTCACCAACTGCATTTAATTGAAAAACCCACTTATTAGAAAAACCGCTCCCCTCAATTATTCAACTACAATATCAATTGAAAATGAAAGTTGAAAGTTTTTGAAAAAAGACATTTTGCCTTGATTTTTTTTTCTTCAAAATGTACTTCTTTTTTGTGCATCATATTTTTTATGGTCTATTTAGGCTTTAATTTGCCCTATTTGGAGCATTTCAAGTTTAGACTCAAAAAACATAACACCACTTGTGACATTACTTGTAAGGTGTATCTTGATTTTATCTAATTGAGTTTAGGGAGTTGAAAAGTAGAGACAAAGAGTTTTTACTGAGATTTTGCTCAACTCCTTTGAGGTGAATTACTCATACCATGATTATTTTTTTTTCATGTTTCTACTTATGGTTATTTATATTAAGTTTATTACTAAATTAATAAATTTAGGTTGTAAAATTTGAAACTTTATATGAATTACTATCATATCTCTTGAAAATTAAATGCAATTAGCAAATCACAAGAAAAAAAAAAGATAATTAGGTAAGAGTTTAATGAATCATTGGTTATTATATTCGGAGAATGGAAATTTAATCTTATTACATTGTCTTATTCATCCGTAATCCAAATCGAAGACAAGATACGACGAACACGGAGAATCAACCCATCTAAGGATTTAATTCACAGAAACTTAGAAATAAGTATGTTAATCCATGTAAAATAATTAGAAATTTCATGTTTTAAAGTTAATTTAAATCTAAAAGCAATAGAATTAGAGTTAGGATGAATTAGTAAGAGAGAAATTAGGGTTTATGAAGATATATCGAAAGATTCACGATCGTGTTGCAATCGTATTAAACCCAAACTTCACTAAAAGATACGCGGCCTCTCAACATGGTCATGTCTTGCCCATGTTGAGCCCAAACCTTACAAAAAGATACATAGCCTCCCAATACAACCATGTCTTACCCATGCCAAACCTTACAGAAAAATACACAGCCTCCCAACATAGACGTATCTCACCCATGTTAAACCCAAACCTTATTGAAAGATACACAACTTTCTAACACAGCCATATCTCACCCACGTTGAACCCAAAACTTACAAAAAGGTACACGACCTTTGACATGGTCATGTTTTATCTCATGTTGAGCTACACAGCCTCTAATATTGCCGTGTTGAGTGAAACATAACTTAATTCCATATCTATTTAACTTTTAATTAAACTAATTCCCACATAACTTAGATAGTTAGTAAGACCTTAGATAACCTAATAGTTATCTACTAGTTATCGTAATAAATGTATTTTACATTTTCTTCATTGTTTTGATCTTGAGCTATTTCCCCCAAGTTTTCAACATATCCTACGATCTCTCTTGTAATGTCTGTAACTAAAAAATATATATATATATTCTCATGAGGGATGAGCTAACGCTCAGTATAATGCATATCTACACACACGCGCGCGCATGCCATGCCAGAAACAGTAACACATGCAAAATGCACCATAACATTCATTCAAAATTTTATTTATCTTTCACAATCTTTAGCCGATACACAATCACAGCATAAACATCTTCATACATAACATTCCTAAACACATTTTCACAATCCATCCACAAACAAATATATACATATATATATATATGAAAAAGGTAATCCTCTGTCGACGAGTCTCTTACCATATATAATAATAATATATATATATGACAGTGGGTAATCCTCATTGTTCATGAGTCCATAAGTCATCGCACATCAACCTTCCACATCCATACATAATATATATATATATAATAGTGGGTACTCTTCACTATCCATAAGTCATCGCACATCAACCTTTCACAATACCCTTTCACATCACAACATTTCACAACACAATCTTCTACATAAGACCCAGATCATTTCAGTACACAACTCTATTAAGGACAACGTCACATACCGATCATCAGGGTACCACCTCAAGAACACCGACCCACACTCGGTTTCTTGGACCCAGCAATTCACAATCACATGCACATTTAATCCAATTCATTTATAATATCATTAAAACCTACACACAAAATCTAATTTATCAAGCACAAGCAATAAGCATAGCATACATGTAACTAACTTTGCAAAACTCGGTTTGTTTTATACTTTTCTAGCTTCACAATTCTTCCAAACCTATACATAATTCAAATGGTTTGACTTTAGAATTATATTCCTATAAATATCAAAAGTATACTAGACGCATTTCAACTCAACATGGTAATGTTGGGAGCTGTGTAGTTGAGTGTAGGGTAGTACACGACCCTGCCAAAGGCCATATATATATATATATATATTATATATATATTTTCTAACATAGTCTTAACATGGTCATGTATCTCTCTCCATTCACTAAGTTGTTTTTTTTTTTCAACATTGTCATGTTGAGAGGTCATGTATCTCTCTGTTTACTATTCATTAACATGACTTCAACATGGCTATGTTGATAGGTTAAGTTGAATTTTTTTTTTTTAACATGGTCTCAACACAGTCGTGTTGAGAGGCAGTGTATCTCTCTGTTCACCTTTGATTTTCAACATAGTCGTGTTAAGATGCCATGTATCTCTCAATTCACTTTTAGTTTTCAACACGGTCATGTTGGGGATCGTGTATCTTACTATACACCTCGTAAATCAATCTCTCAGTTCAATTTCTATTCAATTTAACCTAATTAATCCATCTAACATAAAATTCATAATGTAATATACTAGTAGATACACTTACTTAACCCAATTTGTTCTCCTGATAAGTTAATCGCTTATTTCGTCCCTTATGTATCATGGATTGATCTAGATCTATAAACCTCAATACGTTAATTCCCTACGCTACCATATACATACTTAAATCAAGATTCACAATCATTGATTTAGGTACTTACCTTAATCCGATAAGTTATTAGTGGGAAAAGGTTGTCTCCTTTTCTATGGATTCACACGTCGTCTCCTTTTCTATGGATTCACATAAGAAGACTCTAAGGTTCTATGAGAGGCAAATTGAGGAAATAGTATTAACCCTAGGTAAAAGGAGCTTATATACCTAAATCGTAAAATGACCATCCTGTCATCATTCATAATTCTTATTTCCCGTATCATCCTTAGTAGATTTTTATTATTATTAATTACACATACATATATATATAATATTACTCGGGTATTTACAAACTATATAAAACATTGATCATAACTTAATATAATTATTTTCTTATAATACTGGACATCAATCATTTATTATGCCAATATACAAAAAATAAAAAAAAGAAAGAAAAACTTCGTTCATTTTATAGGTTATGAACATGCGTCCATATTAGTATAGAGTATTTATATATCATAGATGATACTTACCTTTAAAATGTAAGTTTTCAGGACATGTACATGATATTAGATAACAATAATATAATGAAGTATTACCCCATTTCATACTTAATTATTATATCATAATTCTAATCACTGATATTAGATTAACCATTTATCATTCGACATGTAATATAATAGTATACAAAATAACTATATATGAAAACATATATTAAAAATTATTTTTTATGATACAAATTACAAATATGTCTCTTAATATATGACTACTGCTCTTATATAGTTAACTAATGCTTTTACATGGTTAATAATTTAGTTCATCAAGACTGATAAACATATTATAGACAAAAAAAACTTATACCTATATCTATATTATTAAGCTGAAACACTAAGTTTTAGACTACATCTTTTATGTATAATTTTACCCCTAAATATATCAAATAAAGCAATCAAATCATGTATCACAATAATTTAGCTCTAAAATATTTAAGGGCAAAGTAAGAAACTTTACCTAAGTTCTCTCTTTCTCTAGCCCACTCATACTATACTAATATTGGAATATCACTAACCCTTCTCTCTCTTGTTCACCAACTACATTTATTTGAAAAACCCACTTATTGGAAAAACTGCTTCCCTAAATTATTCAACTACAATATCGATTGAAAATAGAAGTTGAAAGTTTTTGAAAAAAGACGCTTTTTCTTGATTTTTTTCTTCGAAATGTACATCTTTTTTGTCCATATTTTTTATGCATCTATTTAGGCTTTAATTTGCCCTATTAGGAGCATTTCAAGTTTAGACTCAAAAAACATAACACTACTTGTGACACCACTTGTAGGGTTTATCTTAGATTTTATCCAATTGAGTTTAGGGATTTGAAAAGTAGAGACAAAAGAGTTTTTATTGAGATTTTGCTCAATTCCTTTGAGGTAAATTACTCAGACCATGATTTTTTTTTTTTCATGTTTTTGCTTATGGTTTTTTATATTAAGTTTACTATTGAATTAATAATTTTGAGTTGTAAAATTTGAAACTTTATATGAATTAGTATCATATCTTTTGAATTAGATGTGGCCCATGAAAATTAAATGCAATTAGCATATTTGTAGTTAACAAGTACATTTATAATGTATTACTTCAGTTGTATATTTCTTTTTTATTTTCCAAGCATTTTTCAAATAGTTTATGCATTATTTTCTTTTCTTTTCTTAAATTATCAATTGTGGATATAATTTGATATAATAATTGGACTATTATCTAAATTATAATCGATAACAATAATGATTAAAACGCTAACTATTTAATTTGAATACATGCATTACAATACATGGTCGCCTATGTGTAATGATTACATTGTAATGACATTTTCTACCAAAAAAAAAAAAATCTTGCTTTACTATGTACATAGTTCCTCATCGAATATAATTTGTATTAAGTATATTGCTTTATCCTTTTTTTTTATTTTACACACTCTCTATGCTTTTTTTTCTTACTTTTTTTAATCATTAGTCGTATGTATAGTTTGATTTAGTTATTTAGAATGCCTTAAATTCTATTGTACCGCTTTATTTACCCTTTGTACATGCAAGTGATGGAACGAAATTATTATATTTCTATATTGGTTTAAATTTTCTCTACAACAATTTAATCAGCGACATTGGTTTATTACTTTATTACTGTTTCTAAATTGTATTCAATTTTTGCACATACAATGTGGGTGCCCATTTACTAATATCTATTAATTGAAAAAAGGCCACATCATTATCTTACTCTACTATGTAGATTAATAAAATATTTTTTTGACAAATCTATGAAATTTTCATTTTCAAAATGATCATTGATTTGGATTTTACATAAATAAATAAATTTAAAAAGGAAATATATCCATTACTATTATTAAGGGAGTAAGAATGATTCGAATCCACATTTTAAATATATACTTTTAATGTATTTATTTTGTAGCTTAACCCTACTTTTTCTTTTTCACTTGTCCATCATACTTCCACATACTTTTCAACACGTCTTTCTAACAACTAATGTGAAGGACAGTTTTTTTCCACTTATTGAAAACCTAGTCTGTCCGTCTTCTTCCTTTTCCTCCCAATTTACCTAAAATTTCCCGTGTTTTTTTCCGTAACATATAACTTTAATGTAGTCAAAAAGATACGTAATGGAAGAAACTTTTCATCTCCATTTTTTTTTTTTCTTTTCTTTCTCTCACTCTTCTTTTTCCTTTCCAGCTAATTTAACTATTCAACCAAGTTCTCTCCTACAGCCTACTCTAATTTAACTACATCCCATGAAGAATCAAGTAATTAGCAACTCACCATGAATTCAACTGAACAACCTCCATCAAACTAGTTCTCACACTAGAAAGATGCACTCCATACACACCACTAGCTCCACATGTTCTTCCACTAAATCTCAAGCTTTTAGCATTCTTTTCCATATTAGCAAAACGTTTTGTTTTGATTTCATCAATTCAGGATGAGAACTCTTCACGTACTTTATATGAAAAAAAAAAAAATGGATGACATTTCTCTACTTCATTTATCACACCTTTCGGGGATATTTGAGATTGAAACACATATAATGGAATAGAAAAAAAGAGCACACTTCTTAAAATACCTAGATAACCTCTATCCAATAGCCGCTGATTACTCCAACTATTCAAGTGACACTGAATTTTCTGAACAATGTCTCGAAAGATCAGCTTGTTTCTTCTTCCAAAATGCGGAGGGCATCCCACATAAGTGAATGGCATTAAACCTCTTGAAAGGAACTTCGAGCATATTACAAGCACTAATGATGGTGGGATTTCCTTGACAAATACCCTCTTGATGATTTATAAAAATTAAAAGATCTTCCATTAGCTTGAATGAAAAACCAACAATTGAAAAATAATCTTGCAATCATAAATTTGAAAGATGAACTAAATCCCAAGCTCTCCAGCATATACAACCAAAAACCCAATTGATTCGATCATATGCTTTCTCCATATCTACTTTTAGAGTAATGTTACCTACTCTGGTCTTCTTTTTAAATAAATAAACTAAATCTTGTGCAATGAGAATATTGTTTAGAGTGTTTCTCTCTTTAACAAAATCAATTTAATTCTTCATAATACGATTAGATAAGGGGGAATTCAAACAAAGATTTTAGATAAAATTCTTGGAAAGACATTGCACTAACGTACTGGACAAAAATCTTTCTAACAAGTCTGGTTTTCTTCCTTTGGTTATAGAACTACTAGTGAAAAACCCAGGAATATGAACTATGTTGACCTTGATAAAATCTATGTACTGCCTCAGTGACATCATTTTTTATCATTGACCATCTAAATTTATAAAATAAACAACTGTAGCTGTCCGGTCCGCCACTATGCACACGCCCATGGTCCTATACCATCAATAGCATCCCATATCTCCTACTTACTAGGTAAAGAAGATAGCAACTTGATTTCAAAGCCTGAAATTTATGATTAAAAAAAAAAAAAAAGGCCAATATGGTTTGAGAAAATCCGTCTTGCCTTCTCTACTGAAGAGCTTCTCAAAAATTTTTGCAATTGATTCTCCATATCATTAGAATTATCAATGTAATTCCCATCCGAATTTTTTATTATCATGACTTTTGTTTTCAATTGTCTCATGAAATATTTTGTATAAAAAAATTATAAGTAAGAAAATCAATATTTAAGATCAAATTCAAACAAAAAATCAAACTTTTAAATAATTAAAATAAAAAATTATCATTATACTAAATAATTTAAATAAAATATCTTATTATAATACTATTACATGTATTAAAGAAATTGTTTATTTGAATCACTTAATATATTTATGGAATAATAATGGATATTTTATTTAAACCACTTAACATAATATTAATCTTTATTTTAACCATTTAAAGTTTGATTATTTATTTTAATCATTTAATACAATATTAATTCTTTATTTTAATTATTTCATAAATCAATTTTTTATTTAAACTTTACTTCTATTTATAATTTTTTTTTCTATTTTGTATTCTATATTTATGTATATATATTTGCATATTTATACTATATTAAACTTTTAGAGTGTGTCACGTAAACCAACGTATTCGAGCGGGTAAATCGTTGTTGCCTATGGCTAAGGACAAGTAAAACTGGGGCTATCGAATTAATTTGGACTAGTAGGTTTCCATCTACTCATGATGGTTGGCTGAATCACATCCTAAAACTAGTTGAGATAGAACATTCAACTTCATCATTATTGAATATATAAATTAAAGACACTCCATTCACAACATCAATCAACCAATCAATCAATCAATCAGCCCTAACTACATAACAGATATCAAACATATACTCAGCACCCAAATGAATAAGTATGAGGATTGAAATAAAATAGAATAAATTATAATTTCTTTGAATAAAAATAATATCTACTTAAATAATTTCTTTGAGAAAAATGAAATAGTTAATTTCTTTTTCCATGAATCTCGTAATTTAGAATGTAAAGTATGAAGATTTAAATAAAATGGAATCAATCGAAATAAATAAAACAAAATGAATTGAGAATTAAACATGCAAAAATTGCTTTACGAACCATATTAAACGAATCCAAAGTAGTTCGATATAGTCTTAAACAATCCAAAATGATCTAATAAAAAAGAGAGCTACCAATTAAACTATAAAATAGATTCTGATTCAATTTGATGTACAAACCAAAACAAATTACACCATATTTTAACTAATAATAGTTTCTTTTGCTCTATTTTCCAAAATTAACATGATCAATTTTTTTTTTCCTTTCCTATTTTTATTTCCTTTTTGAGTTTATGTTTCCAATTCAGTTCATTCCATTTGTTTGACATAACATTATGTTCAGATCCTTCTACAAAGACCCCAGCATAAACATAATCATCTTCTTAACTTATGTTTGTTGGGATAAATGCAAAATGGAACAATGCATTCAGTAAAGACAAACCGTTTATATTGTTATGTCTCAATCTAGGGTGATCAGGGCGTTACTAAATCATGTTCACTGTTTTCAAGATGTAGAAGTTTCACCATCCAGACAGGAGGACATTATCATGTGCGGCATAATAACCTAGATGATGAATTATTTTTTTATTTTTCCTATGTTTTTTTAAAAAAAATTATATTATTAAACCATAATCCTATTCGATTTTACATTATATAATATAAAGTTTTTAAAAGCTAGAGATGAGGATATTCTAGTGAATTACAAACTAATGGTCCACATGCAATAATGAAACGAATACTTAATTTATATAAATACTAAATTGATATGCAATTGTGATACATGTACTTAAAATAGAAAAGATCAAACATAATTTATATTGAAAATAAAATCTATCATGAGAATTAAAAACTTTTTTGAATTCTATAATTGATTTTCTGAAATTTCATCGGTTTATATAAAGTGGAAAACACAATGACTAATAAAGTAGAAATTACCAAAAACAAAGTAAAAAAAAAGAACCTCTTGAACTTGAATATTATAGATACCATATTTATTATTTTATACTTCCAATTTATTTTTTATTAGATATCATATAAAATGCCATGTCATGATTGCCTTTTATTTTAGATATCCCTAGGCCGGTAGGGTAATTTTTTAGTCTATATTTTACTCCTCATTAAATTGCACACCTAAAATCTAAAAATTGAATTACTATATATAATAATGGACCGATGCATGTTTTTTCCGATTAGTGAATGATGAAAAAGAACGCGCAAAGACATGAAAATACAAAGCATTTGTAAATCCCCAGATTCGTTCAATCAAACCCCTCGATTCCCTCAAAAAACCCATAGATTTAATCCAAATTGATAACTCCAAAACTAGTCCAAAACCAATCACAAAACTTCTTTTCATTTTTATTTTTTATTTTTTTCCTGCGTTTAATCATTTTCTTTTTGGTAATTTCGATATTATTGAATGCCCTATTTTCTCGCTGCGATTCCAACCATATTTTATGCTCTTACTTTGATCTCTGTCCTACTTGGGCCACCGCATTAGAGGATTGATCTGGTTTCGTTGCCTTCTCTTTCTAAATCGTCCTTGTTTATCCTCCCCATTTAGAAGAGGAATCAAGTTCGGATTTTACAGTGAAATTTAGAAGAACCCATTTTAATTTGAGCGATTTTATGAAGTGGTTGTTGGACCATTTTGTCGGTCGGAGCATTGTAGCAAGTTTTGTCCGATTTGGATTTGGAACCGAAATTTGGTTTTTGAACTCGTTTCGCTCGCGTCGGGTGGAATCAAGACGAACGCTTTTCATTTGGGTTGATTTTATGAAGTGAGTATTTATTATCAATGCTTTTGGGAGCTAATGATTGCATTCGAATTTGGAGCCAAATTTTATGACTGAAAATTTTAAATTAGGGCATCGTGAACTTGAAGTGAGTATTGATAAATTATCTTTTGGGGTTGAGTTATTGAAGATTTGATTGGAATTTAGATTCAAAGTTCAGATTTTTAAGTCTAATAGGTCATTACACTGAGGAGAAAGTAGGTATTGATTCTTTTTTGAGTTTTGGTGTTTGGTTAATGAGAAAGTGGGGAGGGAAATGAGAGGGCTTTGTGTGGATTTGGAGAAACAATGACTGGAGGGTCATTGGGGATCCGCTCTGGAAGCTATGGGTCATTGCAACAATTCCAGCATAACGGTTTATTGCCTATTCAAACGACGTCTGCGACACCACCTCCCCGAAAGCCTGGCAAAATGCTTAAGGAGAAGGAGAAGTTTTACCACTGGATCTGTAAATTCGCTGGCCGACGGAGAGTTGGAATGCTGCTGCTTTGTCTAATTTCTGCTGCGGTTTTCTTGTGGGTTCTGTATGTTGGGAAAGGTTAGATCTTTCATATTTTATACTCTTCATGTATGCTGTTTGCGGGTGCTTTAGCTAACTTGCAGTTTTAATTGGTAATGTTGGTTTTTATGGTGGATCAACAAATTGTGGTCACTACGAATTAGAACAGATTCATATGCAGTGCTGCTATATTCGATTGCCTTAGAACAGAAAAATCATGTCAGCACTAGATTGTATGGAGGAAGAATCATTCTGCTTGCCATATCTGTAGCAACGGTTGATTGTTATATGAATTCTCCCATCTGAAAGATTTTGATATTTTCTGTCCTTTATTATTTGTGTCCTTTTATTAGTTGCGATTGTAACAATCGAATATAAATGTTTTTCAAATCTTCCCTTATGCCTTTAACTGCATCAGTTGATGGAATTTTACAACTATGCCTGAATTTGTGCACTAGGAAAACTGTTGTAAGAGTAGAGCATTTTTTTATAAGTATGGATTCTGAATTGTGAAGTAGTTGAGAATATATATTCTTTTCCTAAATCAGGTGAAGATTCTCGAGATAATGTTCAAAATAGTGACAATGTTACAAGAAGTGTGGGATATCCAGGATCTCCACATGACGTACAAAGTATCAGCAATGCTTCTTTATATGGAAAGGAAGGAGTAGGTGTTAGTGCAACTCCACTTCTGACTCTGCCTCTGCCTCCTCCTCAAGCTTATTTTCTAGGCTACACCCTTCCCCCAGGCCATCCATGTAATAGCTTTACCTTACCTCCTCCTCCTGCAGATAAGAAAAGAACTGGACCTCGGCGTAAGTACTCTAAATATGCCTCTTTTGCTTCAATAAGTTCACAACCCAAATTAAGATTTCTATGTACATTTAGTTGGTTGTTTTCAGTCCTCAATAATCATATGATGGAGGCCTGGACATGTTATTAATTTCTGTATCTTTGCTGCATTGAAGCTTGTCCAGTATGCTACCTTCCTGTGGAAGAAGCCATTGCCTTAATGCCAAAGGACCCATCACCTTCTCCAATAATTAAATACTTGACATATGTTCATGAGGAAAATCCTAGTAAAGATGGAGAGTTTGGTGGCTCAGATTTTGGGGGTTATCCCACTTTAAGACATAGGAATGATTCCTTTCATATAAGAGAATCAATGACTGTGCACTGCGGGTATGCAAGTTTTTATCTTTTGATAGATCTTTACAGTTGTATAACATAGCATATTCTGTCTTTTATATAAATTGTATCATCCATTTCCTGATGTTTTGAAAAAAATGCTTACCAACATTCCCACTTAATCAGTTATTTTTATTTGATATACTTTCTGGATGTGTGGATATATTGTGTATCAGATTTGTCAGAGGAAGAAGACCTGGGCATGATACAGGTTTTAA
This sequence comes from Laguncularia racemosa, assembly GCA_037954665.1. Lineage (NCBI taxonomy): Eukaryota > Viridiplantae > Streptophyta > Magnoliopsida > Myrtales > Combretaceae > Laguncularia > Laguncularia racemosa. The sequence continues at coordinate 751,778 of JBBMOL010000259.1, read as the reverse complement.
CATAGATGATTCTGATCTCCTAGAGATGGAGCAGTGCAATGGTGTTGTTGTCGCCTCTGCAGTATTTGGTAGGACTTTGTCTCCAGTGTTCTTCATGCTTCTTTTAAGTTGGGAGGTTTTCCCTTTTTGCTGAAAAGTCATTTTTCATTAGGTAATTTTGATGAGATACAACAGCCTAAGAACATAAGTGAGCATGCCAAGAAAAATGTATGCTTCTATATTTTTGTTGATGAAGAAACAGAAGCTTATTTGAAGAACACTAGTGCATTGGATAGCAGTCACAAGATTGGATTATGGAGAGTTGTTTTAGCCCACAATCTTCCTTACACTGATGCTAGACGCACTGGAAAGGTAAACTTACAATATATCTGGTTGTTTCTTGATTCAATACTACATCATTGAGGTGTAGTCTTGAGGGTTGTCAGCATGGTGATTTTGTTGATCATACTTTTTTACCAGAGTAATTCCACTTTTAAAAGTGTCCTATGAACATTTTTTGGTATTTGTATCTTCTTTTCCTTAACCTACTAGATTGTGCCTTTTGACATTAGTAACGGAGATATGCACATGGAAACTGATAAGGTTTATTTGGTGATCTTAATGCAAATACCAAGATAAATTTTGTTGCCGTTAGATGCGATGAGCTTTCAGTAGAAGTTGAAATGTAAATATGGAAGTTGGAAGAACTCCTTTTATGCTGTGATTACTATCTTTTGTTTTATTTGGCAAATTGCACATTGATCTCCACAACTATTGACCATACATAATTACAACCTACAAACTCCGAAATTATGGTTTTACATCCTTCAAACTTCTCAAAAGTGTGTTTACTTTTCCAAACAACTATTAGAAGCCTCAAAATATAGACTTTAGCAGTGGTTTGGAGAGTGAACATGCAGGGAAAAGCCATGTTTTTCATTAGTTTGAGATGTATCCCAATATCATGATTTGACTCCACACCACAACTAATTGGCTTCAAGTGATGAGTCTTAACCAATTATCTCATCATCTACAGCAGCAAAATATTGTAGTATTGATTTCAATATACCAAACATTATTTGGGTAATTTATTATATTCATTAAAGCAAATTTATACATGTTAGAAAAGTCCTAAAGGACTATAAAGCCGTTAAAAGAGGTAATCACATTGAAGGGAACAAATGATGCATGGTGCTATATGTGGTGGAAAAACTTAAATCATAGATCGCATGCCATAGAGATCACATAAACATAAGTAGACACTTTGTCAGTAGATGCACAACAATTTATCCTGTGCAATGTAATGTGAGCTTGCACAGAACCATTCCCAGTCTTCTCTCATTCCTTTCCCTCCACAGAAATTGCATTGATGCTACTAATGGTAATTTCCACATACATTCCACTCACCCGCAATTTCCAGTTGCTACACCCAGTCAAGCTATTGAACTTCACCTTGTCATGAAGTTGACAGGGCAATCAACGCGCTCCGACACCATTCTTCAAATATCTTTGGCATAAGCAGTTAAAAAAAATGATTATTTATCCAAAAATAATAATAAATGATTATAACCCTGACCATATTTGCACATAGCAGACACACATTCTGCTGTATTGATATGTCACATATTATTATCGACTAGTTTGAGCTTTTTGCCAAAGTGACAATGTAGAAACTATATCTGGTGGTTTTGACTGGAACCTTTTGTAGTTTTTCATCCTTCTGATTATTCTTTGGAGAATCAGGAAACAAAGAGGAAGGAAAAGATGAACAACTTCTCTCCTATGTGCATGCAGCAGTTATGTTTTTTCCTTCATAAGCTTGAAATTTTTCTGTTAATAAGATTGCTCCTATTGATTGAGTGTATTTGTTTCTGAAGACCTGCCAGGTTCTAAATGGTCTTATATGAAAGCTGCTACGATAAACAAAGTGGTGGTAATAAACTTTTCAGCATTTTCTTTTTGGCAGATTCCGAAGCTTTTACTGCACAGGCTGTTTCCCAATGCCCGCTATTCTCTGTGGATTGATGGCAAACTTGAACTGGTTGTGGATCCATATCAAATCCTTGAAAGGTAATATTACCAATTTTTCATAGAAATACATCAAGGCTCAGAAGTTAAGAGATATCATGGGGAAAAAAATCATTCTATCAATTGGCTATACAATTTAGTTTGTTTTATTTTCAAGTTGGGTGTCTTGGCTGGTAAAACAAAATTACTTGATTTTATTGTCCATGTTATTTGAAATAGACAACATTATATGATGTCAACCTTTGAGTTTTGACTAGATTTTTTGGCCCAATTTGGTTTGTGATTGGATGTTTATGTTAGCATCTTATGATGTCAGTGCTCTAAGATTCTTAGATGAACAATATCTTACTCTTTTTATTCTGGGTAAATAGCTCCATCTTGCTCTCAACTAATTGCTATTAAGTTCTTTGTTGGATTGACAATGTCTTACCATGTGATTTTTTTTTTTTTTTTTTTTTGGGGGGGTGGGGGGTGGGGTGGGGTGGCAGGGTGTGGGTTGTGGAAGTGTGAAATTTGACTATTATCTTCAAGTTGTTTATAGGTAAAATTTGATTGCGTCATTGACAAAGTTTGTGCTTGGGCAAGAGCAATATTAGAACTAGACCTTTGGGGATATACTCTTGTGGCACCCCTTCTTTCTGTTACCCAAAATTTCAAAAAAATTCATGCACTCTTTGATTCTTGGACTTTGAATAGTCATATCTTTATTCGGCTCTATCCTTTGGGAATAGTCATTATCCATGCAGTGTTGATGGGCAGATAGTCTTGTGAATCTTACTTGGACTTACTTGAGGTTATTCTTGCGTTATTTTACAATTTGGTTGAGTGTTCTTCTGGTCTTGCTTTTGGCATAACCAATTTTTGGTTCCTCAGCATTGTGCTTTCTTATAAGTTTTCAGGTTCTTATGGAGGAAAAATGTTACCTTTGCTATCTCCCGACATTATAGACGGTTTGATGTTTTTGTGGAAGCTGAAGCAAATAAGGCTGCTGGCAAGTATGATAATGCATCTATAGATTTCCAGGTTGAGTTTTACAAAAAGGAGGGTCTGACTTCATATTCTGAAACCAAGTTACCTATTACTAGCGGTAAGTGCACATTTAGATTTTTCTTTTTTCTTCCTTTTTTACCATATTTATTTTGCTTATCCTCTCATCTGCTCTCTTATTAACCTCTCTGTTGTATGGCTTTTCCACAGATGTTCCTGAGGGATGTGTAATTATAAGAGAGCATGTTCCTATTTCCAATCTCTTCACTTGTCTTTGGTTCAATGAAGTGGATCGTTTCACTTCTAGAGACCAAATCAGTTTTTCTACCGTGAGGGACAAGATCATGTCAGAGACAAATTGGACTCTGAATATGTTTTTGGACTGTGAAAGAAGAAATTTCGTTATTCAGGTATGACATCATTTTTCTTTACCATTTTTTCACAGAGCCTCCATGTTGCAACTTCTAGGAAAGAACCTTGAAGTTCTACAGTTTTCTGGTCAGTATCTATATATATTTTGGGGGGACTTGCAAATTTCTATAGTTGTGGTTTATGTATTGAATTTACAAGTTCCATAAATCTATTTGTTTCAAAATGTAAAACTGCTAACTCTTGTAATTGAGGTTAGAGAGTGGTAGATGTGTTGACTGGGTGTTATCCTGTTTGGCAAGTTCCTTTTAAGTGAGTAAGAATCCTGTAACTTTAGGATTGATTTGTTTTTAATTTTACCTTTTCTTTTTCGTGGTTGATAGTTTCAGTAATGTGGGAATATCATCATTGTAAATGAACATTTGAAGATCTTTATTATGCATGATACTATTGATGTTGGATTAGGGGGATGTGTGATTCACCGGAAAAAGAAACTTTTGTCATTTTTTGCTTTTTGTGATGTCCAGTCACCAGTGGCTTTTTTTTTAGCTGCATGCATGTAGTTATCAGTTGCTTTCAGCTTCCCTTTGTGAGAATTCGATGGACTGAAGTTTTATTTTGAAATTTTTCCTGGTTGATTAGTTATGTTGTGAAAAATTGACTTGAGTTGTCGTTGTTTTGCCTTTAATACTGAATTTCCTTCCATGATATGTTTGACGTTGAATGGTTATTCTTATTTCTATTCTAACTTTGAATAGTTCCAACGGCAAGAGGCAAAGAACTTAGGATTTTCATGATTATTTGACTAGGTAGTGAGTGGTGACGGATAATATGTCTTCCCTACTTATTGAAGCACAGCTGTCATGTCCCTTTTAAATTATTTAGCGAAAGCTGCAGTAATTTCTGTCAAATCCACGTATTTATATGGCATTCTGAAAGTTTGAGTCATGTGCTTTGCAGAAGTACCATAGAGATGTACTGGAGCGTAGGGCTCCTCCCCTTCCAGCAGCAGTTCATCCTCTACCTCAACTGCTGCCACCATCTCGTTTGTTTGAAGAACAGCAACAGAGAAAACCTGCGGTTCAAAACCCAAATGAAAAGGCTTTGGACACTCCAAATAAGAAGGTCCCTGTAAGACGGAGTAGGGAGAGGAAGGGTTTTAGGCGGCATCGGAAAGTCAATGCTGGCAATAAGGATGTTGATACTGGTTAAAGATCCTTCTTGTTGGCAAACACGGCATTCTTTTTCCTTCCCCTTGATGAATAATCATTCTTTGAAGGGTTAGGCCATTTGTGCTGAATCGAGAGTCAGATTGCATCCCATATCGTGAGAAGAAGGTTCTTTCATTTCATTTCATTTGAAATCTCTGTTTTTGATCCATTTTTTTGGTGTATATAGTGGAAAAGATTTTCAATAATTATTATATTGGCTACCAAATTGGTGGTGGCTAGTCTTTTTGGTTATTGGATTATATACCTAGGGAACTTTGTTGCTGGATCTTTATTTAATAGTTGTATTACATATCTTCAATTGAAATTCAAAATATCTGATGAGAACTTTTCTGTGTTCACCCATTTGCTTCCCAATACTTGTTAACTACTAAGGTTTGAGCATAAGGCTCTTGAGAAATCACAGCTGCATTCTAGTACGAGAGCATAATGGTTGTATTAAATATCCCAATATTATGTTTAATCTAAGGGTATTAAGGTGTCTGGTACGTCTATCTCTTTATATATATATCCTGAAGGGTAGAGCAGAGACTGACTCCTACTTCTATCACGAGGGAGACTGATGCACTAACTGTAAGGGTAGCAGGTTTGCATACTGCATCGAGGGGTTGCTACGGCTGGTATATCTTTGTTTTTCCACCTGTGGAACGTGTACATTATATTGAGGAAGTTTGGTTGTATTGACAACTTTGCAGCTTTTCTGATTTCATTATTTGCTCCAAATATTTTAGCTCCTCTTTATACGTCAGTTTTATGCGATAATGTATCTATATTATTGAATTAAAACTGGCTATTCGACTCTATACTCTATATAGTATATGATTTTCAAGAAGTTCGTGCTCACTCGTTCCTTTAGTATAAGCTTAACCATTTTAATCCCATGCTTTTCTTCCTGTTTTGTTGCAAAAATTTCCTATCATCCAATATGATATGAGTCCTATCTGTTCTGATCCAGTTCCTGGATATCATCATCTGAGTTTTGAATATGTAAATGGTGTAATGAAAGCTAATGAGCAAAGAGAAATATTTTTGTTTCTATAGTCAAAACTATCAAGGTCCCACAATTCTCGACAAGATTGATGTCTTTTTTACTAAGTCACATGACCTTTCCGGTGCTCGTACAGATTCTCATAATAAGATGGTGCAGATTAGTTAAATGGGACCATTATCAGAATAACTTTCCATTTAGCAATTGAAAAAGAATATTTATATCCTTTTATGTGCTTATTTTTCTCAAGCGATACACAATAAGTACTTCTGGACATATAAAAACATTGATACATGACGTGACAATATTTACAAAAACTAGGATAAGACGCCTTTTTTATATAGGGCAAACAATGAAAGTATTTGTATGTTTGTTACCCATGCTTTATTTCATATATTTATTGGTATTTTGTTGATATAATTTTATAAATATTCATTTCAAGGGTTTGTTTATTTGGAACTAACAGAGAAAAGTGAAATATTTTTTATTAGAATACTTTCTATTATCTTATTTATTTGCAAAATTGATCTAGGAATTTTTACTCCATGTATAACTTTGTAGGATGGTTTCTTTTTTTCCTCTCTCTTATAGGAAATAAAAAGTATAATTAATGTACGATTACTCTTAATAACTAGTTGTTAATTATATTTTTAATTTAATACCGCAATCAATAAAGTTTAGTTAATATTAAAATAAATATTTCTTATAATAAAAATCACTAAAATATAAATTTTTTATTTATTATCGATAAATATAGTTTCTAATAAATAATTTTCTTCTATTATAGAAAATAAATAGACTGATAAATGGTGATAAAATCTATGGAACTTTTGCACACTCTTATATGGTGTGTTTAATAATATGTATGTTGATTTTTTTTCTTTTTTCTTTTTTTTTCCTAATTATAAGTTTAACACTTATAGTGTCGGTTGAAGTATTAGACAATTTCTACGGTCCAAATAGAAATGTCGGTGCACGTGGATCTAAACACCCTTTAATTGGATCCTATAATTGAAGAGTCGTAGATTGGAAAAAAGCTTTTAGTCCAATCACATAATCCAGAAATAACCTTTCTAATTTTTTGTTGAAAAAATTAATATGATCATGATAGATGCAACACATAAGTTAAATCCCAACGATATGATGATTAGATGTAATTTATATTATTTTTTTCGCCACAAAAGATGAATCCAACTCTATAAAAATAAATAAATGGAAAAAAAATATAAAAATATAATATAATGAACCTTTTTGCAAACTTATAACTATATTTCTCCTTATCCTTTATGGTAAATCATTGAAATTATAACTATTGTAGGTGGTAAAAATACTTTACACATACTTTTATTCCACGTATGGTATATAAGAGTAAGTTGGAATGAAATAGAATGAATTAAAATTGAATTGAATTAAATCAGAATTAGAATAATAAAATATCTCTGTGTTTGAAAAACAAGAATAAAATAAGTATAAATTAATATTTGTGAAAAACATCATTGATTATTAAAGAGCATAATTATATTAAAGGTTCAAAAGGTAATTTTAGTTAATGATAATAAATAAGACAAAATAAAATCGTGATCCCATTCCAAAAAATCACACTTTCTCTTTGAAGTTAGATCACGATTTAGCCTTCCAAAAATACTTTAAAAATGAATCCCAGAATTACAATTCCATTCAGCATCTGTTCTTGTGTGTCAAACATAACAATAACTACAGTTATGATAAAAGTATACAAATATGTTAAAAATCGTTTTTATTCTAGTACATAAAAATCACAACTTTTTCTATGGATTTTGGAATATATTCGTCAAATATGGTGAAGTTGTTCGTTTTGGTAAATCATCTTAATTATAACATTTACTAACTATGTATCAATTGTGATTAAAATCTTTAAATCTAGCAAAATTGTTCTATTTTGATAAATTATAATTATTACCCACTTTTTACTTAAAATTTAGTCAAATTTGGGTATGGTTGTTTATGAAAAAAAAAAATCCAAACCCCTTTTAACGTTTATTACTATCAAAACTTATAAATGTCAAATATTATCGTGGTAGTTTCTACTAGTGGTTTCTAATGGTGAAAAATGATGAAATGTAATGATAATGGCTTATTACTAATTATGATGAAATCTAATAGAAAATATGAAAAATGATTAATTTATCTCTCATATTTTCCATTTTTTATTGATATTTTTTTCATGATGGTTCATCATTGTCGATGGCCAGTACTTGTAACCTTTATCTCTTACATCACCTGCCATTAAAGTCGCGGTAACTATAATGTTTTGAGATTACTTTGACAATTTTTTTATAATTCTAAACCTTTTGTTATAACAAATATAAAAAATGTAAGTTTTTTTTCCCTAAGAAAAATACAAGAAGGTAATATTTTTAAACTATGATAAATAGAAACGAATAGATAATCCTCTCGTTCTGTAATATCCGATAAATTATAAATAGATATTAAAACTTATAAGATAAATTTTGGATACAACTTTTTTCAAAATTAGCTCCAATGAGATAGATTATAGGAACTATGTTTTCCTATCTTGTACTAAATTTAAAACCTATACTCCAATATATATAAGATATAAGTTTTAAAATATTATAAATCCATATTATAATGGTTATTAAATAATAACTAGCAAACATGCATGACAATGCATATGCAAAAATCAAATAAATAAGTATGATTTAGAAATAAATTATACATAAATGGTCTCAAAAGTGCATGAGGAAAAAAATAATTATACAATTGTAATAACACATTATAACTCTATTTATTAAAATGGATTATAAATAATCTAATCTCATTTAATTTGTTTACCATAAATAATGGACAAGATATTGATTAGGGTATTTAGTATTGGGAAGATACACAATTCATATACCTTAAAAATAGAAAATTGTTCATATATAAACATAGCAGATGATGCACATGCATTTGTTTAAGCCAGTGCATACCAAAAAAGTTATATAATATTTATTAAGATGAATTTTCTTTTTTTATAGTTATACTACACCTATAATCCTATACTTACCTCAATTTAAAATATATTTATATATATATACTAACTTATATGCAATTTGAATTGATTTTCAATGTTTTCTCATTAAAACCGTTGATTTAAAAAATGATCAATTTAATTATTTCATTGCTAATCACGATTCTAGTGCTAAATATGGTTCCTCAAATTTGGTATACATTTTTGCTCAATATTAAATATGATATAAATTTCTTTTTATTTTTGCCATGAGCACTTTTCTTTTCAAATAGAATGCCTTATATTTTTGCTTTATAATAAACATGATAATATTACTTTTTTATTTTTTACCAGGAATGCACTTCTACTTTATAAATGGAATGTCTTGCGCAAAAAAAAAAAATCTATAATGAGAAATATAATATATTATTTTTAAGAATGAAATATAATATATTGTTTCTATATTGAGAATCTGTACATATTAACATACAAAGTATTATCAAAATTTTTAAAAAGTTAAATGTTAATATATTAAAACAATTTTCACAATAACAACCCTAAATCATACTTTGTAAGCTTTTTTTTTTTTTTTTCTATACGGGTAAGTACGATTATAAATTAGTAGTTTCTTTGTCTAATTCGAAACGTGGAAATATTGACTCACTTGTTTATAATATACAAAAAGATAATTAAAACAACATAAAACAATAATGAAAGAAATTCATGAAGGAGGAAATATGGTATTAGGTTATTTAAGACATTATATTATTTTATAAGGATGTTTAACCAAAAGGGAAATATTCTCTTAACGATACATACAATATAAAATATATCAAATATATAAATTATTTAAAACATTAATTCATTATATAGAAATCTATACCAATTTCTCAATCAAATTAAGTAGTTTAATATTAGCAGTAAATAAAAAAGAAGCTCTATAATTAGTGAGTATGAAGACATTTTTAGAAACAAAATAAGTTATATAAGTTATGTTGAAAATAAAACATAAATAAATACATTGGATTTGCAATGGTGTATTCAATTATTAACATAGTGTGAAGTGTAAACCTCTCTCATTCCTTTCCTTCTACAAATTTACTACTCTTATTTAATTTATTAATTATAAACTTAGATCAAAAAAGTGAAGTCAAATGAAAAGTTTTTTGCTTAGATATAATAGATAGTTTTGCTAACTATAACCTTAGATTGAAAAAGTATAATCAAATGAAAAGTTTCTGACTTAAATATAATAAATAATGAATATAAAAGGACATTATGGTTCTACTCTCTAGATTTTAATTTCTACTAATAAGGGGGAAAAACCATATAAGTCATAGCCTTTATCATCAATAAGAAATCCCAAACCAAAGTATTTTACACTTCATTTCTTCAACTCACTGTACCTCTCCCATCTCATTTTCATGTTTTTATTTGTCTTATTAGGATTAAAGGCATTAGTACTTCAACTTTCGATTTTGGACAATTAAATATTTATCCTTTGTTTTTTTGGCAATTTAGTGTTTACATTTTCAAAAACTAGTTGTTTAAGTGTCTTTATTACAAACGAACATTAAGTTTGCTAATATCAATGGTCACATGTTAATTTTTTACACATGATATCTCCTAATTGGTCAATATAATTATTTTAAATAAAAATATAATATTAATAAATAAAATTAATAAAATTTTTCAAAAAATAGAAAAATGAAAAAAAAAAGAAAAGAAAAATGGAAGAAAAAAATAACTCCAATTATCATAATAATTTCATTAAATATTATAATAATATATTATTTAAAATAATTAATAAAAAATTAACATGTAACTACTAATGTTAGCAAAATTAATGTCTATTTGTAACAAAAATACTTAAATGACCGATCTTTGAAAGTATAGATATTAAATTATAAAAAATGAAAGTTTAAACACTAAGATTGCCTTTATCCTGTCTTATTGTATTATGCTCATATTTTTTATTGAATGTTGTATTTATAAATTTATTGTAATGAATTTAATGTTATCTATATTATTAAGTCAAAATACTAACTTTTAGAGATCACACTCTCAAAACTCAATTTTTACTTTAATATTCCATTATTTGTCCTTTGAATTATACATATATTTTTATCTTGTAAAGCAATTGAAGGGGTATTAAACTAATTTTCCTAAAAAATGGCTTTTTTTCTTTAAGTAGCTTGTCCTTTTTAGGTTAAAATGTTAATTGTCTTTTCAACTTTTCACTAATCTCATTATTGTAAATTAGTAGCTGCTAAATAGAGCTATTCGTTCAACTTTTAACATTTTATCTTCATAAAAAACTAAACACTATATATATATATTAATTCACTTTTCTTGATAATTATTTTGTTTGAGAATAAATCCAAAAACAAATTAGTAAAATTGATTAATTGTGATAGTTAGCAAGCTCCTTTTTTTTAGTAAGAGGTAGTATAAAACATCGTTATATATTTATTATAATTCAAGTAATCAAGAGGTAAAATCAAATAAAATATGTTAATAAATTTATCATAACTTTTTTTTAATTGCTATTATTGGCACATGCATTCTCGGTGTGCCATTTACTAGTATATTTTAAGCAAGTGGAGGGTGCTCCTTGTTCATTAATGTGTTATTTTATTGTGGGGAAAATACAAATAATCCCCCATAGACTTTTACTTAATGTGAATACCTCCCCTAAATTTTTAAATGTTGTAAATCAACTTCTTAAACTTTAATAAATTACCAAATAATCTCCAAAAGTTATAAATAATCCTCAAAAACTTTGATCTTGGTATGAAAACACCCATCAAACTTAGAAAAACATACTTTAACAACCCATAAACTTTGAACTTAATGCATTTTTCAAACTAAAAAAAGTAAGTGCCCTTTATGTTACCAATTTATTAAAATTTAGAATGTTATATGTAACATTTAAAAGAATAGAGGGTAAATTCATACCTAAATCAAAATTTATATGGTTATTTGCAATTTTCCCTTTTATTAATTTTGTTTTATAAGTTTAATTTTGTCGAAGATGTTTTATGTGATAAGTTTCATGAGACCACCTTTCTTAACTCACAAAAGTACAATTAATGTGATTTAAATGGACAATATATTATGGAGTTCAAGTTTTAAAAATTTTACTCAGAATTTTAATATTATAGAAATAGAATAGAAAAAATTTACAATTTTCCATAAGTACCTTTACAATATAGCTTTACAAAGCATTAGATCTTATACCTCGTGTTACATGGTACAATTTTTAAGATAGCTCCAAGTAGTAAATGATAAATTTTAATCTTAATATTTGAAAACTGGTATTTATGAGATAAAGATAAGTGCAGATTGAGACTCATATCATATCTTATGCCTATCCATTTGTACTAGCTGATGATAAATAATCAAAATTATAACCACTTATTTATTTATTTTTCAATAAAGCCCCTCCATTTCCTCAAAACAACCACTCAAAAAAATTCCCATTTTGTTTCTTTTTTTTTTTTCAAAATTTTATGCTCTATTTATTAATGGGGTTAAGGAATAAAATATTTTTTTAAAATAATCCTTAAAACATATCAATTATATTATCTAAAAAAACAATTTCAAATAGTATGGAATTTGAAATACCAATTTTATGTTGATCTAAAATTGACACTTTTAAATATTGATTTAAATGTCCACAATTGAAATCAATGCTTGAGGAAAGTAGTGCCAATTTCAATATAACACAATTTCAAGTTAGCTTAAAATCAATACTTTTTAAGTGTTAATTTTAAATTATATATTTTTAGATTAGTTACTTAATTGATATATTTTAGAGGTTAATTATTAAAAAAAGAAAAGAAAAGATATTTTATTCCTTATAATGATATTTTTCGTTGTTTTGATATTATGGAAAGCCCTATTTTATCGCTGAGATTTCAACCATATTTTATGCACTCACTTTGATCTTTGTCTTACTTGGGCCACTCTGGTTTTCTTGCCCCTTTTTCTAAAATCGTCTCTGTTCATTTTCTCTACCTTGAAGAACAAAACCGAGACTCAGAAGAGAAATTAAATTTGGATTTTTTGCTTCATTTTGATTGAATTGAGTGAAATAGAGAAAAGCCCATTTCAATTGGAGCAATTTTATGAAGTGGGTGCTCACCCTTTCGTCGGTTGGAGCATTGTGGCAAGCTTTGTTCGATTTGGTTTCGGAATTAAATTTGTATATCTAAACTCTATTTTGATCACATCGAGTTAAATTAAGAGAAGCCCTTTTCTTTTGCATTGATTTTGTGAAGTCATTTTGAGGGTGAAGCACTAGAGATTACATTTCGAAATGGAGTGAAAGTTTGGAGTCTTTATCTCTTTACATTGAATGCAATCTGAAAATAGTAAGTTCTGGGCATGTTTTTGAAAGTGGTTGGTCTCTTGGGATTGAGAGATTGAAGATATTATTAGGACTTGAATTCCAAATTCGGGTTGTTATCTCCATTTTAGAAGACTTTTCTTACGAAGTGGGAGTTTTCGTGTTTGGTTAATGAGAAAGTGGGGAGGGAAATGAGGGGGGGTTATGTGGATTTGGAGAAACAATGACTGGGGGGTCATTGGGGATCCGCTGTGGAAGCTATGGCTCATTCCAACAGCAGTTACAGCATAAAGGTTTATTACCTACCACGTCAATTGTGTCTTCCCGAATGCCTGGAAAATTACTCAAGGAGAAGGAGAAGTTGCGGTATGGGATCTTTAAATTCGCTGGCCACAGGAAAGTTGGAATGCTCATGCTTTGTCTAATCTCTGCAGCGGTTTTCATGTGGAATCTGTATGTAGGAAAAGGTTAGATTTTTCTTTTGCAGTGCTCTAGCTGGGTTGTAGTTTTGATTAATCATGTTGGTGTTTATGGCGGATCAACTAATTGTGGTTGATACAAACTAGAATGGATTTATATGTAGTATTGCTTTATTTGATTGCAGTAGAGCAGAAAAATTATGCCAACTCTAGATTGTCGGTAGGAACAATTATTCTGCTAGCCATGTTGCAAGGGTCGATTGTGTTATAGGAACATACACATGTAAAAAATTTGTTAGTTTTTGTCCTCCACTGTTTGGTATACTTTTACTGGTGCAATTGCAAAAATGGAAGATAAGCTTTTTAGAGATGTTTACGAAATCTCCTCCTATGTCTCTAATTGCATCGGTTGATGGAATATTTTCTCCCATGCCTGAAGTTCTCAATAGAAAAACTGCTGTAAGAATGTCTTCAGAGTATCTTTGTAGAAATGTGACTTCTGATTTTATGAATTGGTTAAGAATATATGTTCTCCTGAATCAGGCGAAGATTCTCAAGATAACATTCAAATCAGTAACTTCAACAATGGTTCTTTCTATGGCATGCAAAGATTAGGTCTTGTTGCACCTCCTCCTCCAACTTATTTTCTAGGTTACACCCTTCCGCAAGGTCATCCATGTAGTAGATTCACGTTAACTCCTCCTCCTGCACATATGAAAAGAACTGGACCTCGACGTAAGTACTCTAAATATTCCTCTTTTGCTTCAAAAGAATTTGCATTCTGAAGGGGGATTTCTCTGTACATTTTTTTCGTTGCTTTCACTTCTCATATGAATGGGGCCTGGTATATATTTATAATGGGCAACATTAGTAACTATTTTTGTGATAATGTCTGTTTTTATGGTGTCTTGCAGCTTGTCCAGTATGTTATCTTCCTGTGGAAGAAGCCATCGCATTAATGCCAAAGGACCCATCACCTTCTCCAGTACTTAAAAACTTAACATATGTTCATGAGGAAAATCTGAGTAGAGATGGAGAGTTTGGAGGCTCAGATTTTGGAGGTTATCCCACATTAAGACAAAGGAATGATTCCTTTGATATAAGAGAGTCGATGACTGTGCACTGTGGGTATGTAAGCTTCTACCTTGTGATGGATTGTTATGGTTAAACAGCTCATAGCTTATTTGCTCTTTCATTTAAGCTTGCATCAATTACATCCTGATGCTTCGGAAAATATTTCATTGACCTTTCCACCAATTCAGTCATTTGTGTTTGATATGCTTCTGGATGTGTGGATGTTTTGTCAATCAGATTTGTCAGAGGAAGAAAACCTGGCCGTGGTACAGGTTTTAACATAGATGATTCTGACCTCCTTGAGATGGAGCAGTGCAATGGAGTGGTTGTTGCCTCAGCAATATTTGGTGGGGCTAGGCTTCTGTTTTCCTCAAGTTTTTCTTTTGTTTAAGTTGGATTTTTTTTTCTTTATTTTTTTCTTTTTTTCAACGGATAGTCATTTTCCATTAGGTAATTTTGATGAGATACAACAGCCTAAGAGCATAAGTGAGCATGCCAGGAAAAATGTATGCTTCTATATGTTTGTTGATGAAAAAACGGAAGCTTATCTAAAGAACATTAGTGCCTTGGATATCAGTCGGAAGATTGGATTATGGAGAGTTGTCATTGTCCGTGATCTTCCTTATGCCGATGCTAGACGCAGTGGAAAGGTAAACTTACGATATATCCACTTGTCTCGAGTCAAGACTGTATATTTGAGGTGTAGTCTTGACGGGTGTCAACATGGTGCTTTACTAGATCATACTTTTATCCGAGTAATTTCACTTTCATAATCAGTATGCTGTTAACATTTATTTTTTATATTTGTATATTTGTTTGCATTAGTAATGGAAAGATGCACATGGAAGCTGATAAGGTTTATGTTGTGATTTTAACAGAAATACCAAGAGACGTATTGTTGCTGCTGTACATGATGAGCTTTTAGTAGATGGTGAAAATATACATACAAAAATTGGAAGAAAACCTGTCAGAAAAGGAGTGTAAATGAATCAAACCTGAGCTATTTGATTTTGATTTGACAATAGTCTAATCCTATTCGAGCTTAAGTTACTTGAATAGTTTATTAAGTTGATCTTAAGCTTTATAATATTTAGCTCAATTAGCTTGCGAGCCTAATTAAGCTTAAGTCTAACTTAAATATTGTTAGGTTCAAGTCAAGGTTAGATATTGACATATATTATATTTTTTCCAGAAAAATTAAACCTAAACTAGTTTAATTGAGTTAAGCTAAAATTCGTTGAGTGCCCAGTGGTGTCAAACTCAAGTTGAAGATTCTAAGTTTGATTGAGTTCAAATAGAGCCTAGGCTCAAACTCCACACTATATTGTCTCAATTCAATTCATTTAGTCTTATGTAAGGTGTAACTTTTGTTTTAAGCAAATTGCAATCTTACCTCCATAACTATTAATCGTATGTAGATACTCCCTCTAAACTTTTTAAAAGCGTATTCACTTTTTGAAACTGTTGTTAAGGGCCTCCAGAATATGGAGTAAGCAGCACTTTGGAGAAGTAAAAACTCTTCTCAGAAAGTTGTGGGGACAAAACCAAGCTTCCATGTGTTTGGGATATATTCTCATGTTTGGATCACGGTTCCTTATATCTACTAACTTAAACTTTTAGATCTATGGATCAAAATTTTAATATGGTATTAGTAAGGTGGTCCTAATTTCATATCATCATTTCACTCCTCAATTAATTATTAAATTAGCTCCAACGTGATGGTCTCACCAAATATCTCAACACACACAGCAGTGAAGCAGCGAAATGCAAATTTAACATGTCAAATGACTTTTTGGGTAATTCAGTTGATTCATTAAAATAAATGTGTACATGTACAAAAAGTGAAAAATGCCTATAAAAGCTGTTAAAACAGGTAATCACAGGAGGTTGAAAACAATGTGCAGTCCATACTCTGCGGAAAAACTTAGATCATAGATCACATGCCATGGAGATGAAATAAATATAACACTTTGATAGAAGATGAACTACAAAGTATCCAATGCGCTGGAACGTGACCTTTGGTAGGACTGTTCCCAAATCTTCTCTCATTTCCTTGCCTCCAAAGAAGTACATATGCTATTAATGCCAATTTCTACCTCTGCACCAATCAGGTTGCAATTGCCAGTTGCTACACTTAGTCCATCAATTGTGCTGCACCATGTTATGAAGTTGACAGGCAATTGAAGTGCTTCAGTACCACATTTCAAATAGCTTTAGCATATGCACAATCAGAAATTGAATGTTTGTGATTATGAAAAATTTGCTCATATCAGACACTCATTCTGCTGTATCCATATATCACATATTATTCTTCTATTACTGGTTTGAGCTTTTAGCCAAATTGCTGTGTCAAACTAATAGTGGAAATCAAAGCTGGATGCTTTGACTGAAACTGTCTGGATGCTTTGTCTTCTATGAAAGTTGCTAATCGATAAACAATGCAGCAGTCATAAACTTTTTGGCATTTTCTTTGGCAGATTCCAAAGCTTCTACTGCACCGGATGTTCCCCAATGCTCGCTATTCTCTGTGGATTGATGGCAAACTTGAACTGGTTATGGATCCATATCAAATCCTTGAAAGGTGATTATGACCAATTTTTTATTTGTCAACTGGTTATACAGTTTAGTTTGCTTTGTTTTCAAGTTGGATGTCTTAGCTGGTCAAGCAACACCAGTTGATTTTGTTATGCGTGTTCTTCTAAATGGATAAGATTGTACCATGTCAATTTTTAAGCAGATATTTAGGCCTAATTTTATTTGTGATTAGATATCATTATCAGCATCATACATTGCTGAACCGTCACCACTTAGAAATCATCATATACACTTTTTTGTTTGGTATAGGACCACTGGTGGTACCACCTTACTGCTATCCACAGTTTTAAAAAGATGAAATGAGCAGCAATGTGAGAGCATGTTAGAACAGCATCTCATATGGTAAAGCCATTCACCATTTTCTTCTTTGGTGTGTTAGGTTGAAAACATAGCAGCTCTTGGAGATTTTGTGTGGATTAGAGCAAGCTGATCACCAAAACTGTGAAGGATAAATTCCTTATTGCAGTTGTAGAATAGTTGTTGGACAAGCTACACAATCCAAATGTTTCTCAAAACTCTATTTGCAATATGGATATTACCAAATTTGGCTGCACCTAGAGGATGTCATGAAGATTGCCTTCATGATATGCCTTGGACATTTTTGAGTTCTTGCGTTTGCTTGCTTGCCCATGATGATTGACGTATTATGGGTTACACCACTTTGTACCTGTTTTCCTTTATGATTTCTTGATATACAACAGGACCTAGGTGGAGCATATACATCATGTATGCCAGGTGTTCTCATTGCAAGCACACAACTTGTTCCTCAAACAATCTAAGTGTTTCTTAGGAAAACACAGGTAGCTTACTTGGGTCATATCATGCATAGGACACATCGGCAAATGGTAGTAAGATACAAGCCATGGTGGAGTGGCCCATGCCCCAGTCAAATTGGGCTTTGAGAGAATTTCTGGGTTTAGCAAGGTAATACCATAGATTCATTAAGGATTTTGGAATTATGGCTCCCCACCTTGACAAAACTGTAAAGAGCTAATTTGTATGGACCATTGAGGCATCAACATCCTTTAATCTATTGAAGCATTATCAACTGCACCAGTGCTTAAACTTCCCAATTATGAGAGGAGTTTGTAGTAGAGTGTGATGCTTCTGATTGTCAGATTGGGGCAGTGCTACAGCAGCATCGGTTCACAATGCCATAGCAGCAAGGGCACGCAATTGCATTTTATACCTGTAAGCTGGCCGCCAAATACAAACATCTTCCTGCATATTAGCGTAGAACTTTTTAGACTGGTAATGATAATTCAACATTGGCAGCCACATGCCGACCTTTTTTCATTTGCACTTACCATTATAGTTTAAACTACTTGCTTGGGTAGAAATGAACATCTTCTCAGCAACACTGTTTCAGTAAACTGCTAGGATTTGATTTTTGAATGTAGTATAAGTTGGAAAAGGTGATGTGGGTGTTGATGTTCTTTCTAGGCAAGATGAGGAGGCAGGGTTCATAACCTAAACTTATGTTATTCGAGGCTATTAGACAGGAGATTGGTGGGCCTGAGCCATTGCAAGAACTTTATAGGACTGAGTCAGTTCAGGAGAACAAATTGTGGACTTAACATGAGGGCATTCTGGAGATTTTAGTGCAGTCAGGAGGATTGTTGCTAGAGGAGTCTTCTTGGGAGTCAATAGAGCATATACAGCAGTTATATCCTACTTAGAGCTTGGGGACAAGCTCATTAACCAGGAGGAGAGTAATGTTATAGTTTCTTTTATTGGAAAACATATTAGTAGGGAAAATTAAATGTTCGAGAGTGATTTTACATTTTATTATTGTTGCTGGTCTTCTATACTAGAATAGGGAAAGCTGTTTCTAAGACTTGTGTAAGTATTATCTTAGCAAAAATGATAAACAAGCCAGAATTTACATCTGACCTTTTACTGTTAAAGAGATTAGAGGGTTCTCTTAAATGAACCCTCACACTAATCATCATAGGCTCCAATTGTAAGGGAAGGAACACAAATAAAAACAAAACCCAAATTTTTTATTTCACTGTTAATTGCCCTTTGCCTAGATCTAGACTCAAACCCATAACAAGTTCTCTCTTCTTTGGTTAAAAACTTTACAACACAGGAGGTAGAGAACTCTATAGTTGTAGCTTGGCTCATAAATTCTTCTGGCATTTTGCATAGGAAGGCCATTTTTATTTTATGAGATTGCGAAGGAGATATGTGAAGCGATTGAGGAGATGTATTCAGATATAGAGAATACACTTTAGTGCATTGAAGTCCGTTTGAAGATTCATGTTACAACTTAAAGAGTGATGAGTGTGACTGGATATTACATTGTGTTGATGGAATTATGGCAAGAAATGGATTTATTCAACAACATTGATTGGAAATGCACTGAAGATCTTCACCCAAAAAATTCGTGTTAGAACTTAGAGTGATGAGTGTGTCTGAATATTACAATGCGTTGATGGAATTATGGCAAGAAATGGATTGATTCAATAAAATTGATTGAAAATGTGCTAAAGATCTTCACCAAAAAATTGCACTGAAGATGAAACTTAGTCCAGTAAGATGCAACAAAAAGTTCAGGTTTTTGACCTATTCAAAGGTCTCAATGCAGAACTTGATGAAGTCGCGGGGGGGTGGGATGGGGTGGGCAGCATCTAGTTGGAAGGAGTCCATTCCCTACCTTTTGTGAAGCATTTCCTGAAGTTAGGCAAGAAGGCTGAGAAGGGTCACGGTGACAATCTGATGAGTATGACTGAATATTACAATGTGTTGATGGAATTATGGCAAGAAATGGATTGATTCAATAACATCGATTGAAAATGTGCTAAAAGATCTTCACCAAAAAATTGCACTAAAGACGAAACTTAGTTAAGTAAGATGCAACAAAAAGTCCAGGTTTTTGACCTATTCAAAGGCCTCAATGCAGGACTTGATGAAATCCGAGGGCATCTAGTTGGAAGGAGTCCATTCCCTACCCTTTGTGAAGCATTTCCTGAAGTTAGGCAAGAAGGCTGAGAAGGCTCATGCTGACAATCTGGTTCAGAAATCACTGCAGAAATTGGCTTGGTAGCAGAAAAGGACCCCGCTCATGAACAGCAACAAAGAGAGAGTCCGGTGCGACTTTTGTCACAAACCCAACTGCACTAGGGATGCTTGCTGGATGTTACATGCCAGCCCTGGAATTGGAAGACAAAGAAACGCTAGAACGAGTCAAGTGGTCGCCTGAATCTCACTTCAGGACAGGTAGAGTTACTCTAAAAAATTCTCAGCCAGACAAGACTTTCATATGGAGATGACAAAGTATTTATCTACTGCTCAAAAAGGTAAACACGCTTCTCTACTCATAGCTATGGGGAAGAGTGATTGGACATTGTCACTGGGGCATCTAATCACATGTATAGCTCACTTGAACAGTTTAAAAGCCTTGAAATAGGTGGTGGCAGTTTAAATGTATAGGTTGCAAATGGTAATATTGCAAGTGTTAAAGGCCAACGGTTTGTTTACCTTTCTAAATCATTGTTTGAACGGTACTCTAAGATACAATTTGTTAGCATTGGGTCATCTTTTTTACCTAATCCTTGTGAATTTTAGGATCAATTTTTTGGGGAGGAAAGAGATGGCCTATCCCATCTCTTGGGAGAAGTGGATGTGTCAAGCTTAAGTGTCAAGTCTAGTTGTAGGTTCTCTTTATTGTAATTTCAAAGTTAGATGTCATGTTACAGCATAAAAGCATAGGATTTTCTAGTTTTTCCTGTTTGCAAAGATCGTATCTTCACCTTTTCAACAATAAAGAATCAATTCAATATTTTTGTGAATATTGCACTCTAAGCAAAATTCTGCAAAAATTCCTATTTCACCCTACCCTGCTAGCCATTTAAACCTTTTTGTTCATAGTGGTATTTGGAGACCATCTGGATACCTAGGATAGCAGGTTACAGGGGTTTGTTATGATTGAGGATCATTCTCGTATCTATCGGATGTATCTATCAAAGGAAATATCTGGTGTGTGTTAAAGTTTTCAAACAATTTCACAAGTTAAATCAGATTGTATTTCAATCATCCATTCACATCCTACATTCTCATAATGGGAAAGAATATTTTTCATATGAGCTAACTCAGTATCTATCTGAAAAATGGATTTACCGTCAAAGTTCATGTATCTATACACCCAACAAGATGATATAGTTGTAGGGTCTTATGATGTTCTCAATTTCTGTTCCAAAGTTTGTTGTGGGGTCTTGAATGACGAGATCAAGAGTGGTTTTTTTTCCCAAGCTAATGAAAAAGCACCTGGATTGGATGGATACACAGCCCATTTCTTCAAGGAGACATGGGGGATCATAGGAAATAATGTCTCTGCTGCAGTAAGGGAGTTTTTCACTACAGGCCGCCTACTTAAGGAGGTTAACTCCACTATCATTTCTCTAGTTCCAAATATAGCTAATCCCTCACGAATGGGGGAATTCCAACCCATTGCCTGTTGTAATGTACTATACAAAGCTATCTCCAAAATATTAGCGGCGTGCCTAAAGAAAATGCTTCCTTCTCTTGTCGGAAGAGAACAAGCTGCTTTCATCCCAGGGCGTCATATCACAAATAATATCCTCATAGCTAAGGAGCTGGTAGCCAGATATTATTCACAAAAAGGGACTCTTTGCTGCACACTAAAAGTGGATCTCTAGAAAGCCTATGACTCAGTTAGATGGGATTTCTTATTGGAAGTGCTCAAGGTTATACAATTCCCTCCTCACTTCTGCACTCTCATAGAACAGTGCATCTCTATTCCTAAATTCTCATTTTGCATCAACGAGGAGCTAACAGGTTATTTTTCTAGTAAAAGAGGGTTAAGGCAAGAGGATCCCATTTCCTCTTATCTCTTTGTGATCAGCATAAAGGTTCTTTCCACCCTAATGCGACGTCTCACACTCAACCCCAAGTTCTCATTTCATTGGAGATGTAAACCTGAAAGACTAACCTACCTTTGTTTTGCAGATGACCTCCTCATCTTCGCTAAAGGCGAAGTTGAATCTATTGTATTAATTAGGGATGTTCTTCAATATTTTCATTTTCTCTGGGTTGGTTGCCAATAACAACAAAAGCAATATTTTCTTCTCTCAAGTTCCCCTACGGACTAAGGAAAAACATCCTGTAGATATCCCAATTCCAAGAAACCAAGCCTCTTGTGCGTTACCTTGGCGTTCTACTTATATCCTCAAAACTCAAGAGAAGATTGTGATATCCTTTTTTAATGTATCATGGCACACATCAAATCCCGGACATGCAAATATCTTTCTTATGTAGGCAGGCTTCAGTTAGTAAAGTATATTCTAACATTAATGCAGGTGTTTTGGAGCTCTGTGTTTCTCCTTCCAAAGGCGATAATAATTAGGATCGAACAGTTGCTTAGAAATTTCTTATGCAGTGGCAACCCCAATGTTTACTCCAAGGCTAAGGTAAGATGGTCTGAGATATGCAAACCAGTGAAGTGTAGAGGTCTTGGAATCCCAAATCTTTGCCTCTGGAACAAAGCTATCCAAATCAAGCACATATAGCACCTTTGTAAGCTTGACCCCATAAGTTTATGGCCGGAATGGGTACACTCCACCCTATTGAAGGGTAGAAGCTTCCGGTCTTCACGTGCACCAACTATTTGCTCCTGGTCCTGGAAGAAGCTGATAAAATTGTGGTCCTTGGTTAGAAACAACTTTCAATGGGAACCAATGATGGGTTGTCTATATCATTATGGTCAGACTACTGGCTTCCAATAGGCCCAATAGATACAATTTATAGTACAAGGGAGATTGGAAGAATAGGATTCCCATTGTTGACCAAACTTGGTTCCCTAATGGAATATAACACTTGACGTTTACCTACCACTCCATTCTGGCTGGACCTCAACATCTCAACCTACATGTAATCGAATGCCTCCAAACCTAACCGACTTTGTTAGATGCACTCTACAACCGGAGAATACACTATCAAAAGTGGCTACAACTTCCTCAACCCTCATGAAACCACCGTGCCTTGGCATACAGTCATATGGAATAGGACTTCTATACCCAAGCACCCGTTTATACTATGGTTAGCTTGGATGGGTAAACTATCAACTCTTGACAAATTGGTCACTTGGGGAATTACTTCCTCTACCACCCGTTTCCTATGTCAACAGGGACCCGAAGATTACACCTACCTTTTCTTCAACCGTGGTTATACATCACAGATATGGGAATAAGTTTGTTCTATGCTACAATGTCCGCCATCATTCAAAGATTGGAAAATTGCTAAAACCTCTTTAATTGCAACAGCCAATTCCTCATCTCCTATCATACATGTGTGGAGAGCGGGATTAGCTACGGCAGTGTACTGCATATGGAGAACTCGTAATGAAGTACGCTTAGGCAGCAGCCCCCCTAGTCCACATTTTCTAGCTCGCCAAATTAGAGCATACACCACACTTGTACCAACATAGTGTCCTCTTGTAACACTTTCCTTACTTTATGTTTTCGGGTTATTTCCTCTTTTGTATGTACTTTCCATGTACTATTCCCGTCTTTTGATGGTTGTATAATTTCTTTGGTTCAATAAATTATTAATTATCCAAAAAAAAAAAAAGTTTGTTGTGGGGTGATGTCTTCCCTCGAGTCCACTTCAATTCTGTATGTTTCAAGTATCTCATAAAGTCCTGTCTACATCTGAGATTGTTGCAATCTTTGGATCCCAGAGTCTTTGGGTGCACGGTGCTGTTCTAAACAACCAAGCCACTTATCATGAATTTGGAAAACATGCTCTTAAATGTGTCTTTGTTGGTTACTTTCCAAGCTAAAAAGGACACAGATGTTATGATCATCCCCATAGAAAGATACTTTGACACTTAGATGTGTCACTTGTGGAGAACCTGACCCACTACAATTCCTCTCTTCAAGGGGAAAACATGAGTGCAAAGACTCATCGAGACACAACATTTTGTTCTATCCCTTCCAGTCATTCTCTGCCAATTATGATCTGGTCTCGTGCCTCCTGAGTCTGTTACTCCTCCGCATCAACTTAGCTCTCCAAATCAGTCTAGTTAGTCTCCTAAATCCTGTAAGTCCAGTCAAAACACCCCCCCACATCAGTCCATGAGTCCTCATGTCAACAAAAAGCTCAATCCCTGTCTTTTGAAAATGCAACTCAGTCCGATTCTCCTTGGACATCAGTCAGTCTTACTCCATTTGTTAGGGGACAACTCCTGAGTTGAGAGTATTCCAAGGTTAAAAGCTCCTCAGCAAGGCCAATTATCTCAGCTAAGGAAAAAATTTGTGAGTGAGAGTGAGATGAGTGAAAAGAATGAGTGTGAAAAGGATGATGGCAGTGTAGGGAGACTTATAGCTTGCCTGATAGCTCAGGGGTATACACAAACTTATGGTATTGATTACAAGGAGGCATTCGTCCCAGTAGTAAAGTTGAATTCCATTTGTGTTCTCTTATCTCTAGCTGCTAATTTATACTGGCCACTACCTTTTCTAAGTGGCTGCCTAGAAGAGGAAATATATATGAAGCTTCCATCCTGAATTTGGCTTTGACAGGGACAGCAAGCAAGCTTGTTAGCTACATTAGTCATTTTATGGCCTAAAACAAGCTCCCACCTTGATCTTGCTTTTGGCAGAACCAACTTCCAATTCCTTAGTGCTTTGTTTTCTTATAACTTCAGGTTCTTATGGAGGAAGAATGCTACCTTTGCCATCTCCCGACATTACAGACGGTTTGATGTTTTCACTGAGGCAGAAGCAAATAAGGCTGCTGGAAAGTATGATAATGCATCTATAGATTTCCAGGTTGAGTTTTACAAAAAAGAGGGTCTGATCCCATATTCCGAAACCAAGTTACCTATCACTAGCGGTAAGTGACATGGAATTAACCTTTTCTCTTTCTCTTTTTTTCTCTGTCTATCTTGCTTAATTGTCTCGTCTGCTATTTGATTAACTTCTCTGTTGTATGGCTTATCTGCAGATGTTCCTGAAGGATGTGTAATTATAAGAGAGCATGTTCCTATTTCCCATCTCTTCACTTGTCTTTGGTTCAATGAAGTGGACCGTTTCACTTCTAGAGACCAAATTAGTTTCTCCACAGTGAGGGACAAGATCATGTCAAAGACAAATTGGACTGTGAATATGTTTTTAGATTGTGAAAGACGAAACTTTGTTGTTCAGGTGATTCATCATTTTTTCTTCCCCTTTTCTCAATGATCTCCCATGCTGCAAGTTTTATAAAGGAATCTAGAAAGATTGTGAAAATCAAAAGTTTCTTATCAGTAAATTTTTTTTGATCTGTTGCAAAATTTTGCAGTGGCAGTTCTTTCATTGAATTTGGAAGTTGGGTAAATCTCTTAGTTTCTAGGGGGCAAAATCAACTCCATAAGGGAGATTAGGGTGTGGTAGATGTATTGGTTGCGCACCTTTGTTTTGTTTGATGAGTTCCACCTTGTGAGTGAATAATCCTCTAATTTTTGGCTGATCTCAGGCTGAAAATAGACTAGAACCCTCTGTGGTATGAGAATGATAAATAATGAACTAACCCATCTTGCAACAGTTTTCCTGGATGGTTTGTTCTTTAATTTTACTCTCTTTTTTTTTTCATGGTTTTTAGTTCCATTAATGTAGTGAGTCGTCATCATAAATGAATGGTTGGACAGCTGTCAAATGCCTCACTTTGTAGGAAGAGGCTGGGTGTTGTTGTGGATGATCTATTGATGTAAAATTAGTGGCAATTGTGTGATCTACCCAAAAACGGCTTCTGACATTATTTCCTGCTTTTCATAATGTCTGGTGATGCTTTAGGCTTATGCAATTATCATATGATGCTTCCAGCTTTTCCTTTGCGACAATTCTCTGGATTAAAGTTTTTGTTGAATTCTTCTTGGGTAATTAGTTTTATTGTAGAATTTTCCTTCCATTGAATGTTTGACTTTGAATATTTCTGTTTGTGATCTAACTATGACTAGTTTTGGTCAAGAAATGAAAAAGTACCTTGAATTTTGATGATGATATAAGTTGGTAGTGACTAGTGATGTATGATTTATGTCTTCGTTACCCATCAGAGTGAAGTTGTAGTGTCCCTTTGGATTATTTTGTGAAAACTGCAGAAGTTTTGCAGAATCCACGGGTTTATATGGCAATTCTGAAAGTTTTTGAGTCTTGTCATTTGCAGAAGTACCATAGGGATGTACTCAAGCGCATGCCAGCAGCAGTTCATCCTCCACCTCGACTGCATCCACCAACTACTAAGAGGGTCCCAGCAAGACGTGGTAGGGAGAGGAGGAGATCTAAGCGGCATGGGAGAGTCAGTGCTGGCAATAAGGATGTTGATACTGGTTAAAGACCCTTCTTGTTGGCAAACACGGCATTCTTTTTCCTTCAACTAGATGAACAATCATTTTTTGCAAGACCATTGCTTTCCACATCACAAACAGGATGTTCTTTCAATTTATTTCATTAGAAATCTCTGTTTATAATCCATTTTTTTGGTGTATATAGAGGGAAAAGATTTACATTTATTATCATATGGGAAGGGTACCAAATTGCGGTGGCTAGCCTTTTTTGCGTTGGATTATAATTAGGGAATTGTTGGTGGATCTTTACACTATTTAGTTGTTACATTACATATCTGCAATGGAAATTCAATGTATCTGACGAGAAATTTCTGTTTCTAAACATTTGCTTACCCATTGTGTTGAGAATTTGGCATAGAATTTTATCAAATAATAGCTGCCTCCTGGTATAGTGGCATCCAAACATCCTTAGAACAACATCCTCTGATTGAATGAGACCACATATGCTGTTAGGTAAGTTTCACTTATCTAGGGGCGTTATGGTGTCTGCTACACCCGTCTTTTCACGGGTGGAATGTATCTATCTATCTCTCATTTTGTGCGGCTTTTATGGAATTCATTTTAATGGGTTAGTTTGTATCTTCATTTGTGCTAAATTTGTGTCAATGTTAAAAATATATGAAATTGAATAGAAATCATAAATTATTAAGATATAACATAAGTGTATCTATTTCTATCATAATCGAGTCTTTATACTATGTATTTTATTGTGAAGTGTTTTCTCTTTGTAATTGTATTTCTAACCATGTTATGTTTGTACTCGTATCATTATATCATGTTGGCAATTGCTAGTTCTAATCATATGCCTACTTCAAATGGGCCAATTGACCTAAATGGTCAATGGGGGTGGATGTAGATTAGATTGATTCAGTTTTTCTTCTAAATCAAACCAAACCATAAAAATATGGTTTGATTTTTCATCGCTTCAAACCAAATCATACCATTTAGTTTCAGATTTTTTCTAAACTATTAAATTTTGATTTAGTTTATGAATTAAATCATATTTTGTTTGTTAAGAAAGTATAATTGTTTAATATGTAATTTTATATTAGTAGTATTAAATTTATTTAATAATAATATATATTGCTAAAGATACTATATAAAAGATTGATAAAGTTAATATTTAAGCAAAAAAAAATTAAATGTGCAATGCAATTAATTTATTTTTCAAATTAACATATAATAAAAATTTTAAGTCAACCTATATACATATTTACTAAACTATGGTTATAAAATTTAAGTACATATACATTTCAATAAATATAAATTAAAAATTCTTCTAAATGTTATGTTATAATAAAATAACATTTTTAGTTATAAGTAAAATACCTTTATATTTTTAAAAAACAATTTAATTTGAATTACTCCTCAAAATCAATTGTAAATTTTCAGTTTAGTTTAGATTAGAAATTTTCTAAACCAAATTCCAAAATATTAAAAAATATATGTATATTGGTTTGGTTTGTTTGGTGTTTTTGCTTACCCTTAACGTTCAAGCATGAATGTATAATGCTCAAGCTGAAGATCAAGTCTATAGGGTTCTGCCATTCTTTTAAAACACTCCCATCCCCAGTAGCACATCTTGGGTGGTCGCAAGAAGGGGATGCAAAAGTTGCAAGATTAGGCATTACACGAGATAATTACTTATCTTTGAATAATGTGAACATGTCAATAATATAACCATGTATGGTGGAGATGGTGGCAGCTACAGCGAGGATGATAGATTATGATGCAACAGTGGTAATAATGTGATGACCGATGGTAAGAACGGTGGTAATGTTAGAGGTGCTGGTGCAGTGTGGTATGAAAGGTGGTAGTAGTGGTAAAGCAAGAAGCTTTGGAAACCAAATAATAAAAATGGTATATTGTCGAATTCATATTATCTTGTATTGTACTTAAACAAACATTGCACATGATAGCTTTACAATAGTCACTAAAGTAAACGTGCTATGCATAATGCTACTTGCATTTGATCACTACTTATTCCAACGCTTTTATCACCTTAAATTTACTCTCATTACAAAGTATGTCCACCACAAACGTATCCATCACGTAGGCACACATTTTATCCACCATGCAGACACACATTTGATCTACCATAATGGCATATGTGCTATCACACATCCACCATGCAAGCACGTATTTTATTTACCATGTAGAAATACGTGTCATCTAGCATTCACCAGCAAGCACAAGCACCATTATTCGACCTTAACCCTTAAGTTAACTGTTGGTCATACCCTAAATCTGTACAGATCATTCAAGTCAATGTTTATGTAAGACAATATGTCATATCATGGCATATAGGTGATGCTTTGTATTCATATACAATACTAAAGATACACAATTCCTGCACCCACTTCATACACTATTACATATTAATCAGCCAATCAACAACACAATGACCAGCAATATCGCCACATAATCAACCATTAGTTTTTTAATTAGAAATCCATCCGTATTATTCACAGTAAATGAATTCATAGAGATACTCAAAACAACAAATGAGTGATCAAACAACATTACAACCACTACGTATACATAAAGGAAGAAAAGCAGGGAAGGAGGTGTATTTGCTTGACCTTAGTAATCCTTTTAACCAATCGACTTGGATTCACCTATCGTATACACACATTTTGAAAGTCATTTTCTTTTACATAAATATATACAGTATGGGCTCATTATTTCTTATTGTTGTTTTTTACATTATAAACTTTTAATAGCCATATATGCTTTTCATCTTTTATCCAATTTTAGTGTACATTATATCTTTACTATCGTTAGTCCAAGTAAAAAGGACTCAAGATCTCAGGGTCGGATTTAGGAATTAGCAATCGTTGAAGTCAAAGTGGAAGAAGAACCAATTAGATTCTTGGGCAAACTTTAACATGCACTTGCTCTGGCAATGGCCATACTTTATTATCTATCCACTCGAGGCATTGCAATCAAATTAGTTTGTATTATACTCAATACTCAAATAATTACTAAGATTTTCCTCATTGGTCAGCAAATCAAATATACCATATTATCATTTTCAAACATTAACCTATCAACAAAAGTAGTACACTAATCTTTAATTATGCGCTAAGCCAATATATACCTAAATACTAGTTATTTATATAATAATTAGCATACTAGCTTGAATAATATACTTTGATTTGCTTAAAGCTACCGTTTGTTGTTATTCTAGGGGTAATTTTACCTATACTTGATAATTACCATAGTATATGGGTACATACATTATTAAACGTTCATATTTAGCAAATCACCACAAGCTCTAGGTGTTATTTTAATTAAAGCTATTGACTATCTAAGTTAAACAGTTCATCTCTAGTATCTAGTTATATTTTAGAGTTAAAACATTGAGGTTTCAATCAATAACATTCTACTAAAATAAAGCTCTTATAAACTTTATTTTGAAAATAAATTTTATAGTATCACCGCATCTAGTCTTTGAGGTTGCATTAAAAATTCGAGCTAAAACGAAAAACATTTTTCAAAAGCTCTAAATCTAATAGCTCAAAGAATCCGAGGTATCACAATCTAGATCTTATGTTACAATTCACATAACATAAACAAACAAGAGAAATAAACAAGTGATGAGAAAGATTTATACTTAGGTTTTATTTTTCTTGTGGACAACCCAAGATATCAAGGTAAAGAATCATAGGCAAGATTGATCAAATAACTAAAATGTAAACAACAATAGTACAATGGTTTTGTCATAATCAAACAACACCATTCCCTCTAACTGAGTCACTAGAATTCTATCAGTTTCTCTTACTCTTTTTGATACACAAGTCATACATATAGAGTTTACATAAGCTTAAACCTGAGTATACATAAAAGGAAACAACTTAAGTACTAGGAAATACAAAATAGGAAATTGCTAAGCACCATAAAACCCTAGTAATTGACCAAAGGCTAAGCCTAGTCAATTATACCACATGTCTAGTTGCTAGTAACTAACCTAGTCAATCGTGGCTCCATCAAGACAACTTGCCGAGTGAGTATTTGATCCATTATATTATGCTTCAACTTCTTCCTTTTCTACAACTCGATGCACATTCACATATTAGCAATACGTGAATAAAGCTCCTCAAATTTAGTTTTGCCAACCACTCACCTAGGAGCTACTTGATGCATTGCACTCAAGAGCCCTCATCACAATATCCTTACATGATATTGTTTGTTCACTCTAACAATTGTGACCGGTTATGATTATAGGCACCAACGACATCTCTTCACTTTTCCTAATTAACATACCCGAGTTATCAAGTGATTCTTGAAACTCCCAAGGTCTACCTTCTTATATATTCTCTTTATATTAAGACTCCATGCAACACATGGAAGTAAAACAAACCTGTCCATCAACTACCTGCCGAGTCTAATTTTTTTATTTCTCATTCCTAATCCGATTTATACTAGATTCTATGCTCATCTAATGTAGACCCTCGACTTGAGTTAGGAATTTCGTTTTGTTTTGGAGTCGCCACCCAACTGTAATTGGGAAAGATTGAATTAGGACTAATTGAGCAGATTAATCCTAATTTGGACCACTGGTCAGCATAATTTCCTCTTCTCATTTTTTTTGTGAAAAGAGGAAAGGGAAAACCAAAGTTTTTGAGTTCAGAGGCTAACCTATTAAAACCCTAAGGTTACCACCATAATCTCCTAAAATCTAAACCTTGTCCAAAATGTCTTTTATTTATTTTTTGTTGTCTTTTTATTTTATTTTTTAATAACCTATTCTGAGAAAATGATTTTTGTTCCTTTTTAGGGTTGCCTCAAATGGGTGCCTACATACCTGCTATTCAGGATCAAACGTGTCGTAGTTCGCTTTTTCTGAAAACTTTAATGTGTTGGTGATTTTTAATTATGAAATTTCTTTTAATTTATGTTTTTATCATTTTAGTATTTTTTTTTCTGAAAAAATTTAAGTCTAAGCTTGATAGTTTGATTTTTTGAAATATAATAATTTTAGGAAAAACCAATTTTGGATTTATTTAAGAAAATGATTTTTCTAAGTGATAAAAATTTCACTTCTCTATTTTTCAATCCATTTCTAATATTATAAATTTTTATTGATTTTTATTAATTTTTATAATTTTTATTGATTTTTCTTAATTTTTATAATTTTTATTAAAAGATTTTCTCCTATATTATTTATCTACCCTAAACTAAACTATTTTTCTAATATATATTGTTATAATTTTCTTTATATATTTTTATATTTTTATTTTTTATCATTATAATTATTTATTCTTATTATTATTCATCCTAAATTAATTCATAAAAAACTAATCTAAATTCTAACGTTTTTTTTATTTTTGAATTATCAATAACAAGTAAATAAATAAAATAACTAAATAAGAAATAAGAAATAAATAAAAAATTAAAAAATCCGACTTACCTAGATCTGGGTCGGTGCGCGGGTCGGGTTGGTCGAGTCGAAGCGGGTTGAGCCCGGTCGATCGTTGACGGCGGCTCGGGATGCTCGTTGACGGCGTTCCAGCGGCCTTTCGAAGCGATTGAAGTGTCGTTTCCTAGGTTCTCGAGGGTGGGGAACTCAATCGTGCCAATGGATTTCTCCAAAAACGCCTCTTGGTGGCAGCTCGGTGCTTGATCGGTGGCTGTGGCTTGGAAACTTCGGCGAGGCTTCGATTTTCTCTTTTCCTCACTTTTGATCCGTACCCATGCTTGCTGCCTTCATCCTCTATTTATAGTCGCGAGGAATTGAGCTAGATAAGCTCGGATTTCCTCCGATTGAAGCAAATTGAATTTGCGGTTAAAACCTCCCTCCAATTTGTGCAAATCCATCAATTTATTGCGATTTGATCCTAATTGGATGATGTTTATCTTATTTCTGTTGAAAATCTGCTGGATTTGTACAAAAAATCAAATCAAAAATGCCGAAATTCTATTTTCCCTCTTCTTCGGCGATCTCAAACGAAGGTTGAAAACGATCACACGCTCGGCGCGTGTGTCTGCTCCAGCCAATCAGTTGCTGACACGTGTCCCAAGCAATGAAAAAAATTGCAAAACGCGGATTCTGCCTCCCCCGCATTTCAAACCCATGACCAAGCCCCTTTCCCCGCGCCTTAGACCATGGTTCGGACTAGCTGGGCTAGCCCACTTTCGCGATTTTTTTATTTTCGCAATTTGTATTTATGCAATGCGATTTTTTTTATTTTTTATATTTTTTGAAATTTCAAAAATTTGTAAAAATTATTCAGTCCCTTTTATTGCCATTTCTGCAATCATTTTCCAAAATTGATGTATTTTTCCTATTTATTTTATTTTTTGAATATTTTATTTATTTTTTCTAAATTAGAGAAAAAATTGAAAAAATTGAAAAAAATGGTAATTGTTTATTGTTGACTATTATTGATAATTGGGGGTAAAAATGGGGCATTTACATTACCAACATATGCTTTTTGGTCACAACAAAAGAAAAAAAAATTAGGATCCTCCATTGTTGGATTGATAACCATTAGTTGCTTCCCTTGCAATGGAAACAAGTAACTAGACTTGACTCCTCTCATTAGCACCAAACCTCTATGGGACCATTCATTATAGTCTCCTTGAGCCCATAATACAAAGATGGTAAAGAACATAATAGGATCATCTACTAATCTTCAATATTTTTTATGTTATTATTAATATTTTTAAAATCGTTAATAAGACATGAATTTTGAAGTATAATGCCTTACCCATCAAACATGCAAAGTGAACCAATTCATGCTTCAATATCAATCAATTCTTGAGATATTTAGTCATGTATAGGTCCATTCAATCATTCTAAAGACCCCTAGCCATCTTCTCTATCGTATCTCTTGTAATATTTTATTTATCAGACTTACCTAGATCTCCATTTGGGTCATCTCATCAAAATCTACCTACTTCTCCATTAGTCATGGATTTTGACTATCAATCCATAGCCTTCTTCAAGTTTGATTACATCAAAATCTTTGCATTCAAAATCTTCGCATTCACTCTTTGCCATGACCAAAATCTATGCATTCATCAAACTTTTTAATATCATACATGGTAGCCATCTCTTGAGTATATAGATCAAAAACTTTAAAAATTAATCTTTTAGCCTTCCTTTGATACCAATTTATTAGGATTGGAATTGAATTTTAGGTTATAGATTATAGAACACATGCAAACAAGATTAATAAAAATAAAAAATAAAGAAGAAAAGATTGACACATAAAAAACCCCAATTTCTGAAAGTAAAAAATCATGGATAAGACTAAATAAATAATACTGTAAATAACAACAGTGCATGGCTTTCTTGTAATCACAAAGCATTATTTCCTCTTAGCAAGTCTTTAAGATTTTATTATTATCTCTTACTTTAGTCAATATATTCTATAGTATATATGTGTCACATTTGGTTAATTTTATAAAAATAGAATAAAATAATTATTATTTTCTAATCAATTACTAATGTTATTCTATATGCAAACAAACAAGATAATAATTATATATTTTATTTCTTAAAAATTACAATTTTTACTTATTCTTTTACGTAAACTAAATACACCGTTAAAATTTGTAGAAGCTCAAACCCTTACCACACACAAAAAGAAATAGGCTATACACCAAGAAAACACAAAACAAGAAGCTGTTAAGCACTTGAATGGCAACTCCTCTCGGTTATATTCCCGGTTGCCATCACTCTGTTGCATTTATCCGCTTAATCGCTCTTCTGATCCAATTGTGTGCAACTTTAAAACATAATTTTTTTTAAAAAAAAAGGAAACTATGACTCCTTGCTTTGCGCTTTGCTGTCTACATCATTGTGCTCTCTTTTTCTTCTTGTCTAGTAATTAATTTGGACTAAAATGGTAAAAAGAAAATTTGCACGACTTAGCTGAATCTAATCTAACCCTAATTAAAGATGAAAAGTAAGACTTCAAACTGCCACCAACTTGACATTAGACAGAGTCTTTCCCACCAATCCAGACCGTAGACATACCCTGTCGGCACTCTTCGATTCTGACACATGTCAAGTACCCTTAACCATCAGTCACTGCATGAGTCCTGGTCTCTCTCACTGTCCCCACTTTCCAGATGCTTATCTTGAATATCCCAACACAAATATATATATGTATATTATCATAAAAGACAAATAAATTAAAAAAAAAAAAGAAAATACCCTTTTCCTCTTTCTTCATATCCTCTTCCCTTTCAAGCATTATCATCATCATTGTCCTACTGCCATTTTCTCCTTCTCACAAACAAAACACTACCCCCCCACTTCTAGGGTTAGGATTTTTGAGCCTTGATCACAATGCAACATATGTTCATCGCCTCCCCTTTGTCCCACAACCAACCCAACTCTCCAAAGGGTCATCATCATCTCCATCATAAACACCATCATCATCTCTCAGCTCAACACCACGCACCATCATCATCCTCAGCTTTCACTCTGATCTGCATCCTTCACTCTCTCATAGCTCTCTTCTGTGGCTGCCTCATGATGTTCCACACGGAAAGGATCTACTCACTAGGTCATGGGATCGAAACAGCCAACAAGCTCTTGGGTTCCACCCCACATGACCAGCTTTTGATAAGAACCTCGGACTCCTTTGCTGGGTTGTTGCTTTTTGCAATTGGGTTCTTCCTCCTGATGGTTTCTTGTATTAAAGATAGAGAGTTTCAAGCTTTTTTTGCTAAAGGGTGTACGGTTTTGCATGTTTTCATGGCTATTTGGAGGGTTTGCTGTGAGAGGAAAGTGGAGGACTTGGCTTGGGATTGCTTGAGGCAAACTGTTGGTGACTTCCTATTGGCTCTTTCTTGGGTGTTCTTTGTTGTGTGCTCTTGGAGAGAGAAGTATGACTGACAAAATTTGACAACATATATATCTGTAATGTATATAGTTTGTAGAACCGAGTGCTTTTGAGTTCTTTTTCACCCCTTTCTTCTTTGTGATCTTTTTTTCCTTTTCTTTCCCAAGATGTCTGCATCTGTTATGTAATTTTGTGGTTAGTGTGAGATGGAAGTGTAACAGATGTTTTAGTATAGTTTTCGGTGTCAAAATACTGTTAAGATGTGAAATAAAAATAATTTTTGTTTTTTTTTTACATTTATTTATAAAAATATATATATATATATATAATCACTATTAAAATTACATGGCTATAGTTTACTTGCAAAGTGATGACACATGTAGATATTTATGTCAATTTAATTCCTTTCACCTGAATAATGTAAAATGGGTTTTGGCAGAAAGATGCAAGAGTTTTTTTCAATATGCACCTTTTTCTTCTTCTTTTTTTTGTTTAAATCCATGTGGCTGTGATAATAATTCCTGAAGTACATACAGTCAACTCTTGGAGTGGAGTAGGTTAAAATATCTCAGCAATGACATATTTGATCAATACGGATCAATCTATATTTGCACATGTGTGCAATAGATGTATTGTTGACATCTGGTCTTTCTGCCGGATGAGGAAGAAAAGGGTTGGCCAATGAGCCGTGCTGGCGTGGATCCCAGGCACCCTAACGGTTGGCTGGAGAGTTGAGACATGGGCCACGTGACTCACTATAGTATTGTATTATGCTTGGCTCGTACACCCCTACATATGGTGGAGGAGTGGTAGGGATAAGCGGATAATACTGAATGTTGGAATATAGCATTTAAAATTAGTTTTATTTTATATGGTCAGATTAGCTATTGGTGGTTGGTAATGTGGGTCATAAGTTTTTATTTCAATTTTTCAGAATTTGCTTTCAGAAGTTAGGAGTAGTACACATCGTTTTCAAATCCTATACCCATATTGAAAGTTGTACTCTAAGATATAGGTTATATTATATCTTATACTTATTTATAAAATTTTCTAACTCATAATATTTATCATAACAAAATATAATACTTTATAATTTAGCATGCAATCAAAGCCTAAGTATAATATATGAAAAAAATTGATTAATTATTGTACAATTTATCTAAAAAACTTTTATATCATAAAATATAAATATAAAGTTTTATAAATTTTATGATAGTTTTTATATGTTATAAAATAGGTTTTTGTTTAAAATGTAAAAAATCAATACCTATATGATGAATATGGGTGACATCCTATACTCTATTATTTTATATGTGCTCACTCTTATAAACTAGTATGCACTTCATTGATTGATAAATTAAATTAATCTTAAAATATGGTTTGATTCAATTCGATCTATTACTTGAGTTGGAACATATTGCCTAAATTGAATGTTATCAAGCCATAAACTTCAATTCAAACATATTTTTAACTTTGTTTAATTTATAGTTTGATAATTAATAAGTTAGATGAATCCCTAATCTTGACATCTCTACATGTTATGGTGGAGTCATTCTCGATCATAGTGAGTTTGATCCTTAGATAAAATCACCTTCACATTTCAAGCTTATTTAACGTCAAACGGTGACAACATATGATTTTGTGAGAATCAATTGCCCACAGATTGCCAAAATCATCACATGGTCAAGCCAGAGAGCCCAACCTATTTCATGTCGACTGTTAATTCATGTATCACGTTTTGCTTTACAGTAATGAATACTGATGTAGAAGATAAGGTTCCTGTTTTTGTTATTTGCTTTATTTATTTATTTATTTATTTTTGTGTAATAATGGGACGAATTGTTTACAAGAAAGAAACCAGAAAAATGCTGATTATTATAAGAAAACGTTGACGGTAACGTAGACACTTGTTCACGAATATATATATATATTCTTTTTATGTAATCTTTTTAATAATATAATAACAGCCTAATCACTTTTTAAAAATAAAATAGATATAAAATGGAAAAGTTACATCTTAAAAATAACCATAAATTAAGAATTTTTATTCTAATATTTATTTTATTTTTATTATAGAAAATATCTATTTCAGTATTTACTTCAACTTATTAATTATAGTATTAAGTTGAAATATAGATAAAATTATCAATTTATCTTTATTTAATTATTAATTACAGTATTAATAAGAGTATAATTCACATAACATTTAAATTTTTTATTCCTACTCTAAAAGAAATAAAAAAAATTCATATTTTCTTAAGTAATATCTATTTTTAACAAAATAAAAATTAAAAAAAAAAGCTTAAGAATTAAAATTTCATTCTATTTTTTCAAGTAATTAGTTAAAAGAAAATAGAAAATATTTTCAAGTAAACAAACCGTAAAGATGAAAATATTCAAACTTAATTCATTTACTTTTAAGACTTATATTTATACCTCTTAACTATATATTTTCTTTCTTATAAGTTGTATAATCAATTTAAAAAAATTAAATTTTTTTTTAAAGTTTGTTAATCAATTTTCCAAGGCATTTATTAAGGGGGGATGTATGATTAAAAAATACAAATGCGTGGGCGAAGGGCTTCGAGGCACGTTCAATTATATGGTCCTGGAATAGCATTAGCATGTGATCTTTTTTCAACCTTTTATGGACTTCCTCTGACATTTGAATAAAAAATTAATAAAACTAGCCGGTTCAAAAATATCTAGGGTTCCTATTCCAGTAGTTGGGCCCCTAGTAAGCACAAAACCGCAGTATTAAGTTGCATTGCCACGTGTCATTCATGCTTGCAAATTAATCTCATTATATATATATCAATTATTTTATCTATTATAACTATTAATTAAAAGAATATCAAATCCAATATATTCTAGTAAGAAGATAAATATTCATGTGGCTAGTTTACAAAGACCCTTTTAACATACTCCATATATTCAATTATAGAATAATGCATACTGTGGAAATGGCATTCTTTGCCCATAGTTCTCCGGAAGAAATATGCATAATAAATCGGAAAGACTGTTATCTGAAAAAAAAAAAAATCTTAAGTGTATAATTTAAGTTGCTTATATTCAAAATTCAATCAAGTCTTTTATATTCCAAATAAGTTATTTAAGCTTATATTTATATTATTATATCATGTAAATCGTGCATTTATAAGTAAATTCATGAGCTTATGATAAAATATAAATATAAAACAAAAATAACCGAGTTATATATTTATGTAAATAGTATGATTAGAATTCATTAAATTATCATCATCATTTAATTATGACAATTCTTGTTAATCACTTTTTGTATCAGTAATAATACTAAGTGGCAAGAAATGGTTTAATTTTAGAGTATAAAATTTTGATGTTTAAGTATATACAATAAATAGTATTTTACTATTTTGCATTTTATATAATATTGTTTCAATTTTTTTAATATTTCCAAAAAACAAAGTATGCATTATAACTTGTTCAACAAGCATGGGCCGTCCATATCAATCAACCCTAAACAAGTCTTCACCGATATGGTTTTTTAAATTCAAACTAGCCCATCACATGCCAAGGGTCACAATTGAATTAGTTCAACTAAGTAGGTCAAAACAAGTCTGATTACCTACTATTTTACTCCTACTTAGTTGTAATGAACCTTATTTTTAATGTATTCAAAAAAATATTACTATAAATGAAAGTAGTGATTATATGGTAAAATTATTTTTTAATAATTACACTATAAAATTTCCCACTAATAAGATGGCATATTGTCAAATATAGCTATATTAATTATAAAAAAAAGTGAGGAAACTCAACACAGGAAAAAGAAAATATAAAACATTGCTTTTCATCCCACTACCATCCTTTGCATTAGCAGCAATGAAGCTATCATCACTAATTATTTCCTTGTCAAATACTTTTAAAAACTTGGATACTTTTTCAATTTTTTATTAACAACTATTGGGGAATATACTTGAATAATATTTTTTTTAAATATTGTAAAATAGGATATCTATAAAAAAAAATCCAAAAAAAGGTTTTTAAGTCATAGACCTTATCTGCGTCTTCGGTTTTGTAAAATCTACACCTTTTGTACACACCAAGTCTATCCCATATATGTAATAGCACTATTGAATTTTTGTCGCACTTCAAAACACACACACACACATACACGGTTATGGACACTATAATATTTGAAGTTAATAATTGAAACGCGATTATAGAATACAATTATTTTCATTTCACCTACAAACTCCATATTTTAGTTTTGTTTTTTTCTCTCTCATTTGCAATCTCGTAGGAAGAAGAAGAAATAATTGTGCAAATACAAAGCTTATAAGATTTGAATGAGTCTAGTGAGATCTACCATTTCCTTAACAATAATACTCGATTAATTTATATTCCGATATGTATTTTGACAAAAAAGTAAAGTTTTTTTCTATTAATGTGTTGTTTTCAATATCTAAGAAAATTATTGTTGTAATGTCATGTGTTTTAAAAAATATTGCTAGTTGTTAGTTTATAATGTGGTAGAAATGATTTATGTAGATCCTATAATATACAACATGCGGTAGTTAATTTTTCCATTAGTAGGGGAAGAAGATCGATATTATACCAAAGAAGAATTCCATATTATAGCTGAATATGAAATTTAGGTTTATTATATGTATTGTTGGAAGAAAATATTATAACTGGATAATAAAAAAAAAAAAAAACAGTTTTCCCAATACACACGGTAAAAATAATTTTTACTATATTGTTATTTTTTGTTGCGAAATTTTCAAAAAAATTTAAAAGTAAAATGTAAATTTGGTTTGTTTTTTTTTTCTTTTGGTTACCTAGCTTGAGTAATATCAATTTTGTGCATTGTAAAATATAAAAAATCAATATTACCTGTTTAAATGGAATAACTATATATATATATATATATAATGGATAGGGAAATAATTGGTGACTATGTGAAATTAATGATCTACGCATTTGGAAATATTGTTGTGGTAACTAGGGGGCGGAATATGATTGAAATCTGGTGAAAAAGTTAAAAATGAAGAAAAATGTGAATTACACCCAATTCTTAAATAGAATATACTGGAGTATTGGAGTCGATTCAATTAAAGTAGGGGTTAAGATAATTCATAAACATCATATTTTCCATGGAGCCAATTTTTTTTATGCCTTAATGGCAATCAAAGATAATGGTGATGTTGAAAATTTCATTGAAGCGATTGCATCGTTTGGAGATCGTGGCATACAATAGTTATATGTTAGAATTTCTAAAGATTTAGGGGGTTCTTTGGAACAGCAAGCATTTGAAGAAATCGAACACCCGCATTCCTCATCTAACATAGAAGAAATGTTGCCCGAGCCATCGACATTTAAAGCATAAGTTGGATCCCCTATGGAAGAGGCATCAATGAGTTATGA
Organism: Laguncularia racemosa; assembly: GCA_037954665.1. Lineage (NCBI taxonomy): Eukaryota > Viridiplantae > Streptophyta > Magnoliopsida > Myrtales > Combretaceae > Laguncularia > Laguncularia racemosa. The sequence continues at coordinate 711,217 of JBBMOL010000259.1, read as the reverse complement.
AAATGAAGTAGATAGAGAAGTTACTCTGGTGTTACAATGATCAAAGTCACGCGATCTCTATATGGTGCATCTGGGTGCAAAAATTGCAATGACACCGATGTTGGAATAAGTGTTGAGAAGAAAAGTTCCAAGTATGACGAGAGCTTTGAGGAGGAGGATGATGATAGTGAAATCAATGGAGATGATGTATCCGAAGAGGATCTTTCAATCGTACCTACGTACTTGGCATAGGCAAATATTAGTCAGTTATTGTTGAATAAGATTAGAGGGTCCACACACATGCATCAACCCGATTATATGTCAAGATCACCTATAATTGGATTACAATATTCTCGCAAGTTGGTTTGTAAAGCTTGTTATGAACAATCTTGACATAAAGGTTGCGGAGCTTACTTCTGTTGTTGAACAGGAGTTTAGTTACAAAATCAGCAAACGACGAGTATGGAGAACAAGAAATAGGCTATTGAGCATGTCTACGAGAATTGAGAGAAGTCTTATAATGAGCACCTTAAGCTTCTAAATGCCATAAAAAAATACGAATCTTAGAACGTGAGTTGACTTTGATAGCAATACATATACTTGCTAAAAGTGGCAAATATATTGAATCCTATGCTCCCATGCTTATGCAATTGATGCTTTGATTAGGCTCAATATTTCCACATCTATACCGGATTGGTACAAGTGGACACACCAAGAGCTCACATATAGAACCCACTTCCTACCAATAGGTGATGACCTCGATTAAGAGCCAGTATAGTTCCCATCACTCTGTCCAAGGCCAAAGCTTGCACGAAAAAAAGGGGAAGTCAAGGCAACAAAGATATCACATGGAGATGGACATTAGAAAGCGTCCAGATAGGATTACATGTGAACTTTGCCGAGGGGAATGCCATAATAGAAGAACATACCTACGTCGACACGATAATAGTAAATGTTGCATAATCAGCTGCATGATTAATTCAATCTTAGCTTACCATTGTACGTTTATGATATTGAATCATTACCTATATAATGTTAACATTTTCTGTTTTCATTATACATATTAGATGGAGTCCCGACCATTTCATCCAGTCAATTATAACGTAGTAGGAGGGACAACTTTTTATGGATGTTGATAATTCTTGTACATTAATATTTTGTAATTTTTTTACATCTTATAATAAGTTTTTTTTTTCTATTGTCCCATATGCACATTTACATTTTTTTCTTTCACAGTTATTTTTAAACTTTTTTAGTAATTATTGATTTTTTTTCAATTATAACTTTCCTCAAATTACTTTTTTTATTGTTTTAAAAACATTAAAATTTTACGATGAAAAAAATAATTTCCATAAATTTAAATATTATAATACTTTGCATTAAAAAAATTCTAGCAAAAATTTATAATTTTAAAAATTACCAAACTTGATTTCATATTTTAAAAAATGTAAAACTAAAGACATGTTATGAGTCTGTAACTTTAAAACCTATTTTTTAAATAATTTTTATAAGTATTCTATTTTATAAATTTAAAAAATATATTATCTAAATATATTTCCCAACAACTATCTCCTTGATATTTTATCAAATATGTGATGGGCTAAGCTATTTGGAATATTAAGCAAGCAAGAGGGGACAACATGAATTTAGATAGCAGCAAATACAATTTAATCGGAAGCATTGAAATCTGATTTTATAAATATAGAGTTACATGCACTAGAGAGATGAGACTTCACTTATATGAAGAAAGAGCGATATGCACACATCACAATAACAAATTAAATAAAAACAAAAACCAATCATGCGAATGTAATAACATACCCAAAAAAAAATCACGATAAAAAATTAAATAAAAAAATAAAAATCAATCATGGGAATGTAATAACATACCAAAAAAAAAAAAAACTCAATATTGTAATACAAAAACGTTTACGTGGCAATATCTAGTCGAAGCTAAATAAAAACAATATGATAAGTTTAGAAGGTGAAAAGCCTGAAGAGTGACGAGAGATAATGGTGAAAATGGATTTTCTTTACATCTTTTGTTATTATTATTATCATTAGTTGTGTTTTTATTTGAATTTTCGAACATGTAAATGCTAACTCAACTTTTCTTACATGTATACATCCACATGTCTAAAAGTCGTGGGCCGTGCATAGATTAGAGAAGGGAAAGTGCATCATTTAAAAAAGAAAAAAACATATATATTTAGTTTTTAATGTTTTGTAAATTTTTTATTTGAGACCTAAACATTTATTTATTTACTTTTTATTTAAATCTTCATCATTTACACAAACGTACAAATAAATACTCCATTAGTATGCTGTTAATTTTTTCATTAGTAGTGATACATGTCATATTCTCATTTATCCATGTATTTTTATTAAATAAAGAATATGTGTGCATATTATATAACAAAATTTCAAAAAAATAATAAAAAAATAGAAAAAAAAATATGTGTATATATATACTTTATTATTTTAGGTAAATAAAATGCAAAAAGAGATTTTGCTCTCAAATTCTAAAAGTTTGCTATCAAATAAAATGATCTAGAATACTATGAATAAAATAATTTTGTTTTTTTTAAGAAAAAGGGCATTTTAAACTTTTATAATTATATTTATTTTTAATAAATCAATTACATTTACATAGACTACGTGCTTTACAATACAAAGGTGTACGGATATTATATATGTTGAGTTTGGTTTGAAGTGATTTGCATTTGGTCTAAAAATTAAATGAGATTTAATTTTTTTCTGCTGAAAAAAGAAATTTATTTAATAATGAAATTATCATAAACTAATGTTGGTTAATCTCTAAGAGCATCAATATCATTTTCCTTCTTAAATAAACATATCTAACTTTTGGTAGCTCATACCTTTATAAGCAGTTTGTGTATTGAAAAATTACTATATTGGCATCTTAATATGTGTAGATGAGCGCAATTGTGTCAATGTTGTCAGCATATCATGTTAAACATAGGGGTTGTTCTTTAATTATTAAAGAGTATATTAATAACATGATATAAGATATCAAAGAAAGCAGTTCAACTTCAACATTATATATAACAAAGAAATAAATTAGAAGTAATGAAATTTTATAATTTATTTACCAAGACAAGGAGAAGAGAGGAACTTCAATAAGAAAAATTTTATTCATTTTATCTTAAATTTCACATTATTTATAACAATATCCTTAATATGCTTCTCTATTCTTCCAATTGATCTATGTCAAGGATTAGTGTGTGTATGCATGTATATTTGTATACTTGGTTTTTACATTATTTTATTGCTAAAACCTTGTAGGAAAAAATAGTAAAGTATTTTTATGAAGGACCTCCACGTATGACCAAACCATCCATGAGGTCAAATTGATTCCTCATTATGTGTATGTCTTTTAACTTGCTTTTTCTTTTTCTTTTTATGAAATTTCAAATTTTAACAAATATCCTTGCACCATGCCAGCCCTATATGAAGAAGGTTAATTCCTAGAAGGAAAATCTCAATTTCAGGGTTCAGACCTTTTCAGCTCAAGTAGCTATACCAAATAAAATGCAAAAAGAGATTTTGCTCTCAAATTCTAAAAGTTTGCTATCAAATAAAATGATATAGAATAATATGAATAAAATAATTTCCTTTTTTTAAAGAAAAAGGGCATTTTAAACTTTTACAATTGTATTTATTTTTAATAAATCAATTATATTTACATAGATTACGTACTTTACAATACAAAGATGTACGGTTATTATATATTTAGCTTCTTAATAAGTATACCTATATATACCAATTATATTTATTTTTAATAAATCAATTATATTTACATAGACTACTGCTTTACTGGTGATGAATATTATATATTTAGCTTCTTAATAAGTATACCTAGATATACCAAGTTAGCATAGATTTGTATGTAACTTGTAAGCCCTAAACCATGTCTCCTTTGTTGTCTGTTACAGTACTTGGTGCTCTGCTGATTTAAAGGAGTATGGGCTTGGGCGATGGCCCATTTGGCTGTTAAGTAAGTTTTTTTTTTTTTTTTCTTAGTTGCGCATGTGACCTAATTGAAATTTTAGGCTTTTTGTTTTTTTGGGCTTGTTTCTTAGTTGGTTTTTAGGCTTGTTTATTTCAGAACTCGAATTTTGAAAAAAAATTTATTATAACTATTAAACCTAAATCAATAAATTCAAGTATGTCACTAAATAAAATTCTTGTGACTGAAATTTAAATTGGTAAATTCAAGTTCATCAATCTAATTTTTCTGAGCTCTTTGTAATGTTTGAATGAAAAACCACATTCATTTTTTGAAAGCCTTAAATTCGGTTGTTTTGGAAAACCAAGTTATTATACATAAAATGATAGAATACATATAGATAAGAGCTTTCCAAAGCTATGTATTATGATATGATATAAGGTTATTATAGAATATTTATGTCAAATTATATAATATAATATGATATTTCTTTAATCACAAACTTATATAATAAACAAATATCTCAAGTAAGAATTTTGGCTTATTCTCATTCTTTCATATATTTTCACTTTCAATAATCATAATTTTGCATATTATTTTCAACATTTTGTTATTTTAAATTTGACTTAAATCTTTTCTTATTATTTAGAAATCATCCATATACTCCTACATGTTATAATATATAATTTCATAAATTGTTTTTATTATTATACTTCTTCAATATAACTTTCTAAAATAGTCATTTTTTAGTATTAACTTTGATCATTAGATTTTTGTTTTCTTATAAGGCACCATTTAGCTAGTTTTTACATCCTTAATATATATATAATTTTTAAAAAATTATCATTTATAAGTTTTTCATTAGTATAACCTTATGGCCATTTTTTATTTTGTCCATATTAAAAAATATTTTATGTAACTCAAATGTAGGTATCTTGCATAGTAATATAACTTAAAAAGAGAGAAAATGCTCTCACCTTTCTCTAAAGCCACCCCCCAACCCCCTAAATACCACTTATTTTAGGATACAAATATACATAAACCTCACACAAAACTATTCCCCTACCTTATATGTCGCCGAACCTAATGAAGGAAGAGTTTAGCAAGCTTCAAGAGCCATCCGGCAGGTCTCCTTTTGATCGCCAAAGCACTTTAGGCGACCGCTTTTCCCCTCAATTCTTTGAATACCGATGTCTTGCTCATAAGACACGGTTCTAGAGGTAATTTGTCCTAGGAGCCAAAATAGGGAAAAAGCTAAGGTATCTTTTCACCCCTCAGGAAAAAGCCAAATGGACTTACCTAAGAGTAGCATTTTAGAGCCTTGTGCTCGGAGACAATCTAATTAGAGACTTAAGAAAGGTCCATGTCAATCCTACCCACCCAGTCAACCCCTCTACCTGCACTCAGTCCAAAGGTTTTTCCTCTTTTGGAAATTCCACTTTGGAGAGAGCAAATCAACTACTAAACCAAATCGAAAAGGAAAAACGCTTGGAAAAACAACCTTCTCCCTACCCTTCACTGATTAAGACTTATGCAAACGCTTGTAGCCCTCAAGCTACCCCCTTAAACCCAAACTTCAAGCTCCGATTCATCTCGCCAATGATGAAATACGGTGTCTCCAAGGTCAAGATTCTAAAGACAATTGAGGAAGAGGCGGCAAGATATTGGAAGTCCACCATGGTAGGATACTTTATAGGTCGTAAAATCCCGTTTTCCCTAGTCCAATCAACAGCATTTAGACTTTGGAAGGACTTCGGTCTTATCAACGTCTTAGCTAACCAAGAGGGCTTCTTCTACTTCTGCTTTAATAAAGACAAAGACCCATCTCTGATACTAGAGAAGGTATGGTACTTCTCTAAACGCTTCCTCATCCTTCGATGATGGAGGGAATGTCATTAGACAAGCCTCAGCCCACTCACGTTCCAGTGTGGGCTATGTTTAGTTGCATTCCATGCAAGCTCCTTAGAGCTGAGGGGATAAGCCATATAGGCAGCAAAGTGGGTTCTCCCATTAAAGCCGACACCTTCATAGCCTCTAAGCAATGCACTAACCAAGCTTGTATCCTTATTGAGATTAACAAAAGGGAGGAATTGATTACGCAAGTTGAAGTGGAGAAATCCGATGGCTCTCTGGCTAGAGTTTAAGTAGAATACCAATGGTTTCCTCCCCAATGTAGCACATGCAAGGTCTTTGGCCATTCCTGGTCTCCAACAAGAAACTCAATTCCACAAACCACAACTAGAAGCTCCAAAACTAAAGGTGATTAGTGGATTTAAGTAAACCATGCCGATAAGGGTAAATAGAGGGTACCCAAGGAGTATGGGGGAAATGATTCTTCTTTCAAATCAACCCCTCCTTAGGATCGATAGGAATTAACATAGAATTCTAGTCCCCATTAAAATCAAGACAACTTGTGAGTGAAGAGAGTAGAAGCCGGGTGGATGACAAAATAGTTCCGGCTGAATGTGTAGTGGCAGAAAACCTTACTTCCTCTAACTAGAATCACATGGAAGACAGAAGTATATAGGTCCCTACAAGTGATGGAAGTCAAGAATGAGGCCGGTGATTCCACAACTACCCCCCTTTGGAGTGAACTCCCCCACCAAGATCATGACTCCTCTATCATCCCTAAATCCCCCAACCATTTGGAGTAAACCGAGCCTAACTCAAAGCGTGAGTCTTAGAACCTGGCCTAACTCAAATCAAGACAGGAAATATTGAGGATTGCGAGTACATTGACAATACTCCGCTTAACAAGCTCCTCGGTCAAATGAATAAGACCTCAAACAGCAATCCCAGGAGCAACAAAAGCTCCAATTCTTTAAGGCATCGAAAAAAAGAAACAAAGGAAGCAACGTTACAACTTTACTTAGGTGCAAACAGGTCTTTGTTGTTTTCACTCCCATGAACATTAGAGGGTTCAATGACCCAATTAAAGCAGCAGAAGTTAGAAAGGAGTGCAATAACAATAAGATTTCCCTTATAGGGATTTTTGAAACTAAGGTTAACCCCTCAAATGAAATGCCCATTCAAAATCGATTGGGGCCAAAATGGCAAGTGACTATTAATCGGGCAACTCACAAGCGAATGTGGTTAGCACGAATCCCAAGAGACTAGGATATCCAGATTGAGAAGGAAACTATGTAGCTCATACATTGTACAACTACATATAGAAGCACTAATACCTCTCTATTAGTTACTTTCATTTATGGCTCAAACAATGATAGGGAAAGAAAATCCTTATAGGGGAATTTAGAGGATCTAACCGCCACCATGACCATAAACCCATGGCTGGTACTTAGTGACTTCAACATAACTAAATGCCCTTTTTTTTAAAAAAAAAAGGAGGAATAACTCAAATGACAATGGCAATGGAAGAATTTCAAAATTGCTTGACCAACACTAAGCTGGTAGACCTAAGGTATTATGGAGATTTCTTCGCTTAGACCAATCGCCAAGAATACAACCTTATCTTGAGAAACTCGACTCAGTTTTAGTCAATCATCATTGGTTGCATGTCTTCCTGAGAACTCAAGTCAAGTTCCTACCCCCCACCCTTTCAATCATTCACTAGCTATCACATCCTTAGACATTAGACCAAGGTCAAGGAAGTCGCCATTTAAGTTCTTCAACTTCTGGATCGAGCATGCACGCTTTAAAGACATCGTCATCAATATATGGAATAAGGAGATCATTGGTTCAAGGATGTTTTAGGTGGTTAGGAAGCTCAAATTGCTCAAAGATGAACTAAGACACTTAAACCGCTCTGAGTTCTCCTAATTATCCAGCCGAGTACAAATGACCGAGAACACTCTCAACTAGATGCAATCTACCATACAGGGCTTTGAGATACATCACATATAGAAGCAGAGAAGAAAGCCTTCAAGGGGTACTACCTACTTAAGGGTGTCAAAGAATGCTTCTTCGAATAGAAATTAAGACTGGCTAAGGCTAGGGGATAAGAACATGTCATTCTTCCACAAAGCTATGAGGAATCATCATAAAGAAGTGCCATGTATAAACTTACAAGGGAAGATGGAAGTGAAGCAATAGGCGAAGTGGAGGTCAGGAAATTAGTTGTTTTGCACTTCCAACAACTCCATGGCAACACCTACCTTCTAATTAACCTTGGGGAGATCTATAACTTAGTGACTTGGAAGCTAACAAACAATAGAGGGAAGAAATGCAAGCACCCTATACAGATGAAGAGACTATGTGGGGATTCTTTTCCCAAGCAAATGAAAAGGCCTCTAAACCAGATAGGTACACCGCCAGATTCTTCAAGGAGACTTAGGAGATGATATTTCCACTACTGTCAAAGAATTCCTAAGCTTTGGGCACCTGCTTAAAGAAATAAATACAACCATCATCACCTTAGTTCCGAAGATAGCCAATCCCTTAAGCTTAGGAGAATTTCAACCTATCACATGTTGCAACGTCCCTTACAAAGCTATATTTAAAGTACTAGTAACGCGACTAAAAAATGTACTATCCTTTTTTATCAGAAGAGAACATGCCACTTTCATTCAAAGGCATAGAATTACCAACAATATCTTCATAGCCCAAGAATCGATGGCCAGATACCAATTACAGAAAGGTGCTCCCCATTGCACCTTAAAAGTAGATCTTCAGAAGGCTTATGATTCTATAAGATAGGACTTCATTCTTAAGGTGCTTAAAGCTATGCAAGTTCCTCCATAGTTTTTACACCCTCACAGAACAATGCATCTCCACTACTAGGTTCTTTATTAACATCAATTAAGAATTGGTAGGTTACTTCTCTAGCAAACGGGGCCTTGGGCAGGGTAACTCCACCTCCTCATACTATTCGTCATTGGCATGAAAGTTCTTTCCACCCTACTAAGAAGACTTACATTTAACCTTACACTCTCCCTCCATTGGAGATGCAAACTTGAGTGCTTAACCATCTTTATTTTGCAGATGACATTCTAATCTTTGCAAAAGGCAATGTCAAATCTACCTCTATGATCAAAGACACCCTTCAACACTTCCACTCACTCTCTGGTCTAGTAGCTAACAATAACAAAAGTAGCATCTTCTTCTCTAACGTCCCTACAAGGACCAAAGAGAATCTTTTGCGAATCACCCAATTCCAAGAAGACAAACTCCCAGTTTGTTAACTAGGAGTCCCACTTCTCTCTACAAAACTCAAGAAAGAGGATTGTAATACCCTCTTAGAAAGAATCCTAGCTCGCATTAACTCATGGACTTCTATGTACCTCTCTTATGTAGGTAAACTACAACTAGTCAATTCAATCCTCTCTTTGATGTAAGTTTTCTAGAGCTTCGTATTTCTACTCCCAAAGGCTATAATTACAAAGATAGAACAACTCTTGAGAAATTTCTTGTGGAGTGGAAAACTGCATATCTCTTCAAAAGCTAAGGTCAAATGGATAGATGTATGTAAACTGATCAAATGTGAAGGCCTAAGGATCCCCAATCTCCATATCTGGAACAAGGTTATACAGATTAAACACATATGTCGCTTATGCAAAAGTTGCCCTTGAAGTCTATGGCCTGATTGGGTGCATTCCACACTATTGAAGAGTAGAAGCTTTTAGTCATCACAGGCACTAACCATATGCTCCTAGACTTATAATAAGCTACTTAAACTGAGGTGCTTGGTTTGTAACAGCTTCCAATGGCAACCAGGGGATGGCTTATCCATCTCCATTTGGATAGATTACTAGCTACCAATAAGATCGTTGGATACATTGTACAATGTGCGAGAAATTAAGAGTTCAAGCCTCCCTATGCTAGCCAAGTGTGCTCTTTATTGGAAAACAACACATGGCGGTTACCTGTTAACCCATTTTGGTTGGTCATTCATATCCCCACCACGCCCCCTACCGCCAATTGAATGCCTCAATTCCTAATCAATTCCGTTGAATCCACACCACATAAGGATAGTACTCCATTAGGAGTGAATATACTTTTCTTAGCATGTCAGGAGTTACTGGTCCTTGGCACAAAGTCATTTGGAACAAGTCAACCCTACCTAGACACTCCTTCATATTATGGTTGGCTTTGTTAGGTAAATTATCCACTCTTGATAAACTAGTCTCATGAGGAGTCGCTACTTCCATGACTTGCTCTATCTGTCAACAAGGATCGGAAGATCACCCACACTTATTCTTTTATTGCGGATTCACATCCTAAGTTTAGAGATTGGTGTGTGATGCCATACAATGCCCAACTTCCTTCAAAGACTGGTAAGGTGCTACAATCACATTAATTGCAACAACTCAATCATCTTCCCTCACCCACCAAACATGGAGAGCGAGTCTTGCAGCCGTAGTCTACTACATATGGAGGACTCAAAACAAGATTCGCTTAGGGAGCAGTCTTCCTATTGCTAGCTTTTTAACTAACCATATTAGATCTTATGTTACTAAATTGTAATATGATAAGGTATCATTTGTATCAATACATATGAATCTTTTACTTATACTTATAATGTAACTCCAACTGTCCTTATGATGGATGCATACCTTCATTTGAATTAATAAATTATGAATTATCTATCTATATATATAATATTTTATGCATATGTATCATAGATAAGTTGTTTCTAATTACATGCATGTAAATATATATATATATATTGTGTGTGTGTATTATAAATTAAATTAAATTTGATTGTACTTAACTATAAATTGAGAAATTATGAAATTAACCTAACTTAGTTTTCCTTTCTTAAAAAACACCACAAAAATGTTTTTAAAATATAATTTAAAAAAAAAACCCAAAAACCCTGACCAGGTCCCCCCTCTCTCTGTCCCACTCCTCTCCGACTAAAACCCTAGCAAGCTTCAAAACGAACAACAAAACCACCCCATTCCGACGACGTACCACACCGCCGCCACTAATGGCGACACGGCGTTGCCTCCACACATTCTCACGCCACTTCTCATCACTCCTCTCTTCAAACCCTTCACTTCATTGCCTCAAACCCCAACTCCTGCTTCCTCTTCCTCTCAAAAGCCTGAACCCTAACCCCAAGTACTCCACAACTATACTCTCTCACTTCTCGCAATCCCGCCCCTTCTCTAACAAATTCGAGGATGACGACAACGATATGGAGTCAGATAGTGAAGGAGACGATGGGGAAATTGTGTCTATATCGAATGTCAAGAGAGAGTATTCGGTTGAAGAGAAGGAAAAGGAAGCTGCCGCAATTGGGTATAAAGCAATTGGACCGCTACAGAAATCGGATCAGGTCTTCAAACCGTACGAACCGGTTTTCGCAGTTCTTCAGGTTAGTTAATTCAGTTACGCTTTCAGTTGATTCTGTTGTATGAACTCCACGTAAAAATAGAAAGGCAAAATGTGAGCTCCTTCTACTTGTGGCAACGCATGGATGGGGGCAGCCAATGGGATACAGAAACTTTCTCTGTAATCTTTATTTAATTGTTATTATTATTGTATCGTTGTACCACTCGGGCAGGTTAAATTTTGATAGAAAGAGTGTTTGGTATCTTGTTCTTCAGGTTGGTTAATTAAGTTATGTTTTCGTCATTATTTCGAGTCGGCATTATATACGCACACGAGATGGGGACAGCAAACTGTTGCCCATAATGTAATGTAATACGGGTTTAAGAGGCTTGTTAAATTTTTAGGAAGAGTATTTGATAACAAAATGTTTTGGCTTTACGATGAACTTGGTTGACTGTTGGGGTTTTGTTGTTGGTTGTATAGATTGGTTCGCATCAATTTAAGGTCAGCAATGGAGATAGTATTTATACCGAGAGGTTGAAGTTCTGTGAAGTCAATGACAAGGTACGGTTTTTTACTTCATTTGTTGGAATTTGTCAATATTCATTTTCATGCTTTCAATTTACTATCTGTGGTGTAGCTTCGTATAGTGAAGTTCAAATAGCTGGTGTTTGTGATGGAAAATGAATATATTGGTTATTATCTTTTTAATTTTTAAGTTGCTATATGCGGTTTTCTGATCATGTGATGAACGGTACTTGGAATTTTCTTAATTTCACTTGAAGTTTTGATATCAATGTTTCTATGCATTCTGACTTGGGTAAGGACCATCATGGGATGATTAGTGATAGTTTATCAAGTTATGAGCGGTTCTGGTATTCATTTTGAGAGTAGACTAGCTCATTTAACTCTTTGAGGACTTGTACATGCCTTAAAATTAGATATGCATCATATGCATACACAATAGATCAAGCAATTAAAACATGTCTGATCACTTATAATATCCCTTATAATACCCATGTGTTCAGAATGAAAGTATTTGGTTAGTATGGTGGAGGACATGGTCTTTACTTGTCATCCTTGTTGCTGCCAATCACAGACCAACAGGACTGTTTAGTTTTGTCAATGCATGAATGCCTACCCTGAAGCTAAAAAGGGCTATATACTTCTAATGAAGTAGGTTATTGCATGGAATGATTCATCTATGATGTAGAGCTGAAGCATTATTATGAAGCATTCTGCTGCTAAGTGCTGGACACTGTTCATTGGATGCTTTTGGATTGGTGGACTTTGTTAGTAGCCATTGGTTTGTGAAACTTACTGAGAAAAAAAATATATATATTTTGGACATATGTTGATAAGATTTAAAGTGGTGGGGACTTATGCAAAATATGTTTCTAAACAAAGGAAGTGCTTTATATACTTGCCATTTGGACATATGCTTGTGCTTATGGGTGTAGATTTTTGCATTTAATTTGAGGAACCAACTTCATTCTGTTGCTTTTGTGGCCTTTTCAACTGCAGTTGATCTTAAACAGAGTATTGATGATGGGATCAAAAGCTCAGACCCTTATAGGCAGACCTATACTGCTTGATGCAGCTGTTCATGCAGTCGTGGAAGAGCATGTGAGTTACACACAATCCCCTCTTATCTTCTCTCTCTACACTATAGAATATAGTGAACTTAAAGAACAGTACCCGGCTATAACTGGCCTAAGCTTCCACAGCATCACCATTTAGAACAGATGAAATGTTCATTTGTAAGTTTTGACAGGTTAAGATTTAATCTGACTTGTTATACAATAACAATATAGCAGTTACATAATTTAATCATGCTAAGAGTTACTTGTTCATTTGGTAGCTAAGCAATAAAATTTCTGCATCTTGTACCTAGAAAATGATGTACACGTAGGTATATTTTCCCAAAAAGAGATGTAGGTATAACCACTTCAAAGAAGAGGTTGGATCACTCCATTTGGTGGCTTGTAGGGGTGTGCTTCCCTCTGTTCCACTTGGAAGTTGGACTGTAGCATGGTAGGTGATTTTGGGGGCGTTTGATCTCCCCCAAGTCCTGTTGCCTGTTATGTCAATCCATATCACTTACCAACCATGAGATGAATCTGCATGTATAAAGGTTTTGTGGAAATTTCGCTGAAGATCTATCTTTTCTTTTCTTTTTTTTTTTTTACTACCATGATCAATCAACCAAAACAATCTAATTGTTTTATGTTAAAGAATTGTTTAATTGTATTATTTTTATTTTTATTCATCCTTTGAAGAAAGGAGGCCTTCTCATAAAATCACCTGTTTCTTTTCAATATGGATTAAGTCACTGGGATAGTGGAATAGTGGTAGATTGTTCGGAGACTTTTTGAGGCAGTTTGGTGATGATTTGTGTGTGAATCTCTATGACAACCAGCTGCTACTGCTGCTTCTGGAAACCTAGTCAGAGAAGACAGACAAAATTTACTTATTTTTTATTGAAGCTTGTATGGCAGCGAGAATAAAAATTTTTCAGGTGATATGAATCAGAGTCGAATTTCACCTTTCAAATTAGAAAAACATTATGACTTCTTTGATTAGTGGTCTGGGCCGGCAAGGGACCTTTATATTTTGAGCCCTAGTGGGGACAGGTTTGCAGTAGAAGATGACATGTTCTGGAAACATGATGTAATTAATAAAACATGTAATTGATGGTTGGCGGTGGTGGTTCAATGTTTAAGTGAAATCTTGGTGTTTGAAATGGGATTTATTAGAAACAATTAACTATATTTTTGAACATCTGTGACCTTCGATATAAAGCTAATGGTAACAGAGCTATCCTGTTCCTGGTATGAAATATGGCTTGGCAGTATGCAGAGGAAACCCATGGTTGTTTGAAGAGTGCTTTTGTGACTTTTAATGTTGTTGAGGGTGATGGAGGAATTCCCAGCCTATATTGATAATAATCTGAACCAGTCCAAGTTTTGAAATTTTTTAGCCTCTTAATATGAGCCCACATTCAAGGAGAAGTAGCATAGATCTTTGTTTGGTGAGTGAACAGGATTCCATTTTTACCATGATATCGTTCTACACTCATTGCCCATCTTTAGTCAAGTCCCACCCTTGGAAACAACTATGGAGAGGTGAAGCCCTTTCAAGCTTTGCTCCTATGACTAAAGCAGCCTTAGAAGGAATTCAACTCCTGGAATACTTGATATACGGCAGGCTTTTGATTGATTGCTCTGGCTGGACCTGCATGCCTTAATGTGCAGCTGAAACTGTCACCTTCCTTTTGCATTGTGATTTCACATCTTAGTTTGAGTATGTTCTTCATAGTGGGAAACTTCTGTCTTAAAGCTGTGGACAAAAATCGCTGGAAATATTGTCCCACATAACTTGAAGATAGTCAAAGGATTGAAGAGATTGAACATGATTTTCAAACATTAGTACATTTTTTATCTGAGCTCATGTATCTGTCCGACTCAGAATTTGAATTTACGATAAGCAAGATGGAAAAAGGCTTTTCTTTCTTTTCTTTATTTCCTTTTTTTCTGATTCATATTCCTTGAAAAATATTTATATGCATGTGTCACTTTGTTGATTTTCTTACTTTCTCCTTCCTCTTTTTGGTATAAATCAAGTAAAAAGATAGTTCTTACTTCTTACTTTCTTTGGATGGTTTCAGAAACAATTTAACCCTTACGTGTGCTGTAAATCTTCCATGAACGTTAAGGTCTGACTTTTCCTTGGGAAAGCTGAGCTAACATTTATTTTTTTCTGTTTTTTAGGCGCTAGATGCAAAAGTGATTATATTTAAAAAGAAGAGAAGGAAGAATTACCGCAGAACAAAAGGACACCGGCAGGTATACTATTCCTACGGTGGATCTTGTAGAACAATATATTTGCAGATGGGGGAGCTGCAAGTTTGCTTCCTCCCTGTACCTCATTCCTATTAATCCTTCTTCACATGCTATTCTGTTTTGCCCTTTAGGAACTCACTAAGTTGAGGATAACTGACATTCAAGGAATTGCTAAACCAGATATGCCAGAAATCATAAAGCCTCTCAAAGCAGCTCCAAAGAAGTCCGAAAAAGTTGCAGTCCCTGCTTGAAAGTGAATTTATTTGGCAGTCACTTTGACAATAATGGATTAACATCAGCTAAAGTTGGGTGGTGCGTGATGAGCATGATTTCATCGCAATTGCCTTCTAGTGTATCATGCTTACCATCTTTGGAGAAAAAGTGAACACCACCACCATATGAGCACATCTTCCAGCATGTCTCCTGTCTCATTGATTTCCTATCTGGGGTAATCCATCGTTCTTTCTGTTCTGAGAGGGGTGTGAAAATGGTCTCCTGGAGCAAGTTGCTCCTCATCTTTTCCTTTTTGGCACTCTAGTACAATAATGAGGTTGCTGTTTCATACCTTGATGGAGAGTATAGGTTTCAGATTTACAGAACACTGCAGGCATTTGTTGTAGAACCCCTGCAGTTGTGATCTTTTAGCTGGTGGAAATGTTTAGTCATTTTAACTTGAGAAATTGTTGTCATGGGTAAGCTACTAAACACTAAAGCTGGGTATGCTTTTGTTTTGCTTTTCCTCCTTGTCTTTTGATGGTTACAGAACAGAGACATGTACAAACCACAATTGATATCAAATGGGGTATAAATCTAAACACCTCGGACCCCATTTTTAGGTTCATTGGAAAAATATCTCAACCACCAATAAGTAATAATTATCAATTTCCAATTTCCAAACATGAAATGCATGTGTGATGAATACGTTCATTAGGAAAATACTCTTGTTCATAGGCTTCTTCTGTAACATCATTAGTGAGATTGATTTGGTTTTCTTCTAGAGGAAATAACATCTTCCGTTAATAGGCATGTCTTTAATATTAGGGCAACTCGTCAATACTCTGCAAAAGCACGATGGGATTGTGAAGTCATACTTTAATAGTAGAGAATCTATTTACACTTGATCAGGAATTTTATGGTATTATTTTTAACTATTCCTTAATATTATGCTCACCTAGGTTACATTTCATAATTATGTCAAGGTTTAATTGGTAACAATTTTTTTTTCCCAGCTGACAGGAGTTTAATACATAAGGTGAAACCGATATTGTATTGAAATGAAAATCACGTCTTAAAGATAAATTTAAAAGTTCTTTATCTAGTCCTGGTAATATATATATATAAAGGTGAGTTAAAGCTTGTGCTTGTTACTCAAAATAGGAGACAATTGATGGCAAAGCTTCATAACTGCCAGACTCGCATTAGTCTCTATAAAGAGTCCTCGATTGTACGAGGTAAAGGATTGCAACTTTTATGCACTCGCGGGTAATTGTTGCTTATACACCCTCCACCATATCTCCGCTTATAGATTTAAAGCATTGAAGTTTATACACCGAAATACCCTCCATCATCCTGAAAACTTTTCTCTTCGATACATATTATCAAATACTTAAACTTAGAACTCCCCTATCGAGTTCAAGCCTTAAGGGTGGACCAAAAAACCGTTCATGAACCAAAATAACAATTTTTTTTAATAATGTTTTGGATTGGCTCCCCTCCAAATGAATTGTGATTCGATTCGAGTGTGCAATTCAAATCACACCTGTTAATTCAAATCGAACTATTTATAAAAAAGAAAAAAGAAAAGAGCCTAACCTAGCCCATTGTCTTAAGTTGTGAGTTAGTCCTAATTGTGGCTAACAAAGATATATAAGTGAGAACGTAAGAAAAAGTGATAAAAGAGTGATGAAAAAAACAAAAAACCCTAAACCTAAAGTGCACCTCTTCTTCCTTCCTTAGTAGAAGAGTGAACACCTTAGGCATTGAGCAAAACACTTAAGGCCTTTAATACTCTAACTAACAGGGTTTTTTTGTTGTTTTGTTCACTTATTGAATAGTGAACATAGTATAAGGTATTTAGAAAAACATTTGTGAGCATGGCTGGGATACAAACATTGTGTTTATGTATTTTATTTAAGTGATTTGAGCGGGTTTCATTGAATATTTAAATTTACATGTGCCAATTTTTGTCAAAAGTTATTCCAGAATTTTGATAGTATTAAAAAATTGCTAAAGGAATGAGTATTTCAATTAGGTAATATTGCATTAAAAGATTTATTTGTTGGTTTATGAAAAAGACAATAATTTACGATAGGTATTGTATATTTTGTAAATAAGTAAATATTTTAAGTGATAATTTTGATTTAATCCATAATAAAAAAAACTGTTATTTAATAATTTAAAAATTTTTCTAATCCAAATCATATGATTTGGTTTGAAAAGAAAAAGAAAATAACCATAAATTATGATTTGATTGGGTTATTTTGCAAAAATTAAAATCCAAACCATGTCCATCTTTACCGAGCCCTCCTTTGACAAGGATTAGACAACAACAGATACATTAAAGTACGAGTTTCATAAATACATAAAGAGTGCTCATTGTCAAAAGTCTTTTTGGTTTTGGTCATTTAAGGTATAAATCATGCGGTGCTCAACGAGCTTTAAGTTCAACTCAATTGAATTTATTCAAAAATTAATATTAATATTAAAACTCAATCAAAATTCAAATACTGTTAAGTTAAGTTAGATTCATGAATTATTCCAATTAAATATCATAAACTTGTTACTCGATTAAATAAAATATTAAAATAACTCAAGTTGGAGATCAACTGGACCGCTATCGAGTGGAGCCCATTAACTTAACAATGGTTTTAGACTTCTTCTCAATCGTGTCTTTTTCCCATTTTCCTTGTTATGTCCGGATACAAGCATCAACTTTTCATTGTCTTCGTACGCATCGACCTCGCCGGCAGGCTCGTATTATTTTAATTTAAACAACTCCAATTTCCACGTCGTGCTTCTTCCTCCTATAAAACTAGAAGAACCACGGTCCGCATACTTCACGTTACGACGTTCTACATTGCATCGTCAACCTCACTTTCTCTCTCTCTCTCTCTTCAATGGAGTCTGAATCCGATCCACCTCCATTGCAAATCCTACATTTTCATCCCCCAAAACCTTTCAAACACCATTCTTTCTCTCTCCTCCTCCTCCTCTTCTTCCTACTCCTCACACTCCCCACCGCAGCCCATCAACAGCAACAAAAACCCCTAATTTCCTCCTCCAATTTCCACACCTATTACTCCAAACTCTGCCACAACATAGTCCCCGATTCCCCTGCCACCTCACCGTCATCACAATCCGGCAAAACCCTCCGCTTCAAAGGCGTGTTCTTCTCTTCCCGCCAAAAGTCGGAGCCTGATTCCCGCCGCGCTGTCTCATTTGATCCGTATGCATTGCATAATACCCAATCGGATGATGTGATCCAGGTGAAGAGTAATTTGGTTTTTGTGAATTCTGGCGGTGGGGGTTCGGTTTTTGGGGATTCGAACCGGGGGAGGAGGTTGAGGGTTAGGCAGTTTCGGGTTCGAGGACCGAAGATCCCGGTAAGGAGGAGTGATAGATTGAGGTTGAAGTTATTCGGATACTGGTCAAATTCTACTGGGAAGTTGTGTATGGTTGGATCGAGTATGAATTATTATTATAATAATGCTTTTAGTGGTGGTATTAGGCCTTTTAATGCTGTTTTGAAGCTTAATTATCCGGTTAAGTCGAGTATCAATGTTAGTTTTATTAGTGGGGTTTTAGAGAGTTTTGGTGATGATAGAAGTAGGAATATTTCTATATTGAGTTTGAACAAGAATTCAGATTATGAATATAAATTGATTGGAAAGGAAGGGTCTTTCCAGGAATTTGATGATGGTGGAGGTAGTGGGAATAATTTGAATATAACTAATGGGAATATGGAGCTCGGTTTGTGTTCGGTTTTGAGGCGTTACATGTTTTTAGAATTGGAGTACGAGAGTTCTTGCGAGCATTCCAACTGTAATCCACTTGGGGAAAATGGGAGGTTTTTACCAAAGATGATGATTTTGACGGTTCCGCATTGTTCAGATCTGGGCGAGGTGCAAATGTTGTTGAAGTTTCATAATGTCAGCTATTTTTATTATAATTTTGATCCAAGTACCACAATTATTGGTGAAGGGAAATGGGAGTGGAAGGATAATAGGTTGTGTGGCGTTATGTGTAAGATCTTGAATTTTGCAGAACCTGGAATAGATGCTGTTGTTGGAGATTGCTCGATCAGGTTATGTTTGAGGTTCCCTGCTACATTCTCATTAAGAAGTAGAAGTCCACTTGTTGGGCAGATATGGAGTAACAAGACTGTGAATGAGTCTGGCTATTTTGCAAAGATCAATTTCCATGGATCTAGGACAGTGTTACCAAATGTGAGGTATGAGTACAGTGTTATAGACAGTGTGAGAAATTCCTGTTCAGGAAAGAAGCCAAACCGCAACAGTGCTGCTGATTATCCTCGGGGGGACTCTTTTGATATGAGATTTGACATGGCAGTGAAAAATAAGGAGGGGCAGACAGCAGCGGGCTATGTGGTGCCTCTGTTTGTGGGTGCTCATCGTTATCGTTATGGTCTTTATGGAGTTAATGAGTTTTCTGCCCGAGTGTTGAATTGGACTGATAACACCATTGATCAGAGTGGCATGGATGGGATTTTACTAAACATCAGCTACGCTATGAGCGTCACACCTTCAGATAAATTTGTGTTAGGTGGTGAAGTTCTATCATCCAGAACGATTGAAATCAATGCTGAAGGTACATATGATCGCAAAACTGGTACTTTGTGCATGATAGGGTGCCGGCAATTGACAGGAAATAAGCAACGACTGGGAAAGAATGATACTTTTGATTGTGATCTGAAGGTTAGCATCCAATTTCCTCCCTCCAATGGTAAAAGGGGTGAGAAAATTAAGGGAACTGTTGAAAGCACGCGGGGAAAGTCCGATCCTCTATTCTTTGAAACCCTTGAGCTGTCTTCAAATTCAATAAATTACAGCCAAGCAAAAAGGTCCATTTGGAGAATGGATCTCGAGATTGTCATGGTTCTTGTTTCAAATACTCTTGCATGTTTGTTTCTAGTCTCACAGCTTTTACATGGGAGAAAGCATCCAGACGTGCTTCCATCTATTTCCATTGTCATGCTCAGTGTTCTTACTCTGGGACATATGATCCCTCTCCTATTGAACTTTGAGGCATTTTTTGTGGCTAACCGGAGTCGGCAGAATGTTTTCCTGGAAAGTGGTGGATGGCTTGAAGTAAATGAAGTCATCGTAAGGGTAGTCACCATGATAGCTTTCCTTTTGGAGCTTCGCCTGCTTCACCTGACTTGGTCAGCTAGACAGGCTGATGGAAGCCAGAAAGACACGTGGATTCCTGAGAAAAAGGTTCTCTATGTTTCTTCACCATTGTACATTGTTGGAGGGTTGATTGCCTGTTTTGCTCACCTGTGGAAAAATTCCCACGGAAGGTCTACTCTGCTATCCCACCGGACAGGTTTTATGCATACTCAATACCAGCTTGGTTCACTGTGGGTAGACCTAAAATTGTATGCTGGCCTGGTCCTGGATGGATTTTTGCTTCCTCAGATATTGTTTAACTTATTCTCCCACTCAACAGTGAAGGCTCTGTCATCTTTCTTTTACATCGGTACAACTGTGGTTCGATTGTTACCACATGCTTATGATCTATATAGGGCGCATAATTCATCACGGTACCTTGATGCATCATTTATATATGCAAACCATAGAATGGACTTTTATTCAACTGCCTGGAATGTTGTCATCCCTTGTGGTGGTTTAGTGTTTTGTATCCTTATATACTTACAACAGCGGTTTGGAGGTTACTGTATAATTTTTACGAGGTTTAGAAAGGGTTCTGTGTATGAAAAAGTACCTTCAATAAGCAATGAAGAATTGTAGAGTTATATTTGCATGGAGCTTGTAACTTGTAGGTTACTGATATTTGAAATAGTTCATTTACTGAATTCCCTCCCCCTTAACACCTACATCCTATTTGGCAAATGCACTGTTCATTCACATTTGTTGAGTGGCAGCATAGTTGGAAGTTTGAGGTGTTCCTCACTTGTTAAATCGAAATTCCTTTTTTTCTCGTGTGCAATGTGCTACTTGGCTTTCTGTATGAGTATACCCAATTTCAAGAAAATCAAGTAATGGAATTATGTAGCTTGCAGTTATGCTGTGGCTAAAAAGTTTTTAACAGTCTTAGGAGCAGAGTATTCAGCGCAGCTTCTGTTTGGAACTTCCATTCTGCTTTGCATGGAAGAAGCACAATATGTGCATTTAGATTATCAACACACGGGAAAGATTCAGGTCGAATGTGAATAATAATCCCATTGCAATGGTAGTAGTGATACTTGAAGCATGAAAGATTTGAGTCTATTTATAAAATTGCTGAGCCTGTGCAGTATACCAAGTTGTGGTGTCGATAACTCGCATTTGGTCTGCAGCAGCCAAACTTTAAGCTTTTTATACTCTCTGTAGTTTGTAACAAAGGGTATTCAGTAATAAGTAACACAGCCTGCGTTGTTTGTAAATGGAAGATGGCAACTTTTGGAAGAATTGGTTGCTGTAAGGAATATTCAGTAAATGGCATATGTCTGTTTTCTCTGAACCAGTACACCTCGGTTGAAATGAGGATGGGATTTTGGCTCTATATATAGAAACGTATCGGTTTTAGTACTTGAAAAGCAGGTTCTAGGCAATGAATTCCTTGGGAATGTCCAATACTAGAGCTGGTGATTTCCAGGCAGTTGAACCAAGATTCATTTCCTAGTTACCATTGTGCGGTAATCAGCTTGTAGTCATGTAACTCATGTCGCCTTTTTCTCTGAGTTGGCCAATTTTTATACCATAAGTTACAATATTTTTCGTTCCAGTATATGAATGAATCCGTCGGCACCACTGAGACGGTATGGAATCTTCTTGGTGACTCATTAGATGACAAGTAGTATCAATAAAGGATGACTCTTAAGTTGTCATCATTCTTGTTGGCATCTACAACAAGATGGATTTGATGGTTTTTCCATTTAAAAAAGAAGAAGATATTTTTCTCTCTAAATACTTGCTCAACGGTCAAATGGAATTCGTTCAAGTGATTAACTTGGCATTATAGCTTTGGCAGCTACTTTTGGACAATAATAAAATTTCTTATCAAATGCATGATGCCTTAAGCAAATCGAAAAAAATGTTTTCCACCACGGATTTGGAGACTTGAGGCACCTTGGAAGAAACACATTTCTGAATCCTTATATAGTAAGCCTAGAAGCATGTATTTCAGTCTAAAATTCACCCTTCATTCTCGCCGCCTTTCAGTCACTGTCGATCTTCCTCAGTTAGAAGTTAGCAACTCAAGTAAACTGTTGAACTGATATCAAGGGACGGTTCTCTTGTTAGGTATGGAAGAGATTCTGTTATCTCTATGAGTTATTTGTTTGTCAACTGTCTTCAGCTGATGATGGGAGATTCTTAAGAACACCTTAAAACCAAACCTCAATCTAAACCTCTCACCAGTAATCTAGACATGAGCAAGATCCGTCCTTAAAATGATGAAACCTAAGTTTATCTCGAACTATAATTTCTCTGTTTGTAACTATTGACATGTATTTGATGGCCAGGTGACAGTCTTCACATATGCGCAGATTTTTCACAACCCGGATGGTCATGCTGGGGTCGGTTTTAAGCAGTCCAAATGCTACAGCAAGCTTTTCACTATGAAAGATGAGTGCATGCTCCCTCTCCTCTCCTTCTAATTCATGCATCAGCGTGTGATCAAAGGGCACATAGCCAGCCTCTCTACACTTTGACATCACTTCATGTAGATACTCATAGATTTCAAGCGTCTCTGGGTGGGACTTGTCGCCCATGCTAAACATGTAGGTCATCCCATGAACTTCAATTGTAGTGTAACCGACTTGCTTCCTCAATCCTTTTTGGATCATCATGTTCCTTACCACTTCAACCCTGTCCGTTCGACCGGCCAATGCATATATATTAGAAAGCATTACATAATGCCCAGGATTTTCAGGATCAACATTCAGAAGATGTTCTGCAACCTCTACTCCCAAATCAAACTTCTTATGCATCTTGCAAGCCCCGAGAAGTGCAGTCCAAACCGCTGGTGCAGGTTCTCTAAGAGTTACTTCTTCTGCAAACCCATAAGCTTCGCCCAGAAGTCCTGCTCGCCCAAGCATATCAACCATAGAAACATAGTGTTCTATTCCTGGCTTCAAGCGATACTCCTTCATACTGGCAAAAACTCTGCGCCCTGCCTCAACAAGTCCCCCGTGAGCACATGCTGCCAAGACGGTCACAAAAGTGACATTATTGGGGCATGGACCATGTTCTTTCATTTCCTCAAAAAGCTCTAGCGCTGCGCTCCCATAACCATTCGTTCCATAAGCCGAAATCATAGCTGTCCAAGTAATTACATTTCTTTCACTCATTGAATCAAAAACCTCTCTCGAATTGCTAACATCCCCACAGCGGGCATACATATTGATCAATGAAGTACCCAACACAACACTCAATTCAAACCCATTATTCCTTACATACTGATGCACCCATGTACCCAAATTGAGATCCCCCACTTGTGCACACGCTGCAAGAACACCAACAAAAGTCGCAGAATCTGGCTCCACACCCTTCTCCTCTCTCATCCTATAAAACATCTCAATCGCTTCCTTCCCAAAACCATTTTGCTCGTAACCCGAAATCATGGAATTCCATGCAACAATACTTTTCACAGGCATTTCATCAAACACCTTCCGTGCGACGTCCACTTCCTTTGACTTCGCATAAAAAGCCACCAAAGCGGCACCAACAAACAAATCCGATCCATACCCTCGAACCGTGGCATGTCCATGGATGCTTCTGCCGAGTTTCAGAGCCGAAAGATCAGCGCAAGATTTGATCACCGCGCTGAAAGTGTAGTTACAAGGCGATACGTTTGGCGTACTTAGCATGTGGTGATAGAAGTAGATGGAGTTGGATGGGGATCTGAATTTCGCAGAGGTTGTAATGAGGGAGTTTAAGAGGAAGGTGTCGGGGTTCGAGACAGAGAGGAAGAGACGGCGCGCGTAGGAGGAAGAGGAGGTGGCGCGTGAAGCAAGAGTAAGGAGTTTGGTTAGGAGAGAGAGAGAATGGTGGAAGGAACCGGAGGTGATGAGATGGGCATGAACCTGTTGGAGGGGTTTGAGACGAGGGCCGGCGAGGAGAAGGGCTTTGTATGTTGGAGAGTGGTGTTTGGTTTCCATGAAAATTTGCCATTAAGTGGAAGATGATGGAGAAGGTCTGGATGCAGCAAAGAGTAAAAACTGAAACTTGGAGCTGGAGGGAAATAGCTCCAGACGTCGAAATTAGGAATGGATCGTTGGCCGGCGATCCGGTTTGGACTGACCGGAGAGTCAAATTAGCCTGGTGGATCTGAGAACCGAAAACTGAACTGGTTCTATTGTTTCAAGAACCGCAAAGCATCTCGAAACTCATGGTTCCTTCCACGATAGAACTAAATGAGCTGAACTCGAAACCTTATCTGACTTAATGGTTTTAAAAATAAAGCCCCAAACAGTAGATGCCATTTTGAGTCAAGTTCCACAAATCACAAGAGCTTGTTCATCCTGTTCTTATCATATTGTACTATATCATAAATTATCATGCCTACTTAAATTAGGCAAACAATCGAATTGGTTTCGTAAAACTTCCAACGTTAATTAGATAGATAATTTACATGATTATCAAGTGATTTAATGATATATAGTGTTTAACTTTTTCTTTTCTTTTTTCCTTTAATACTCATATGATAAATCAAGTATGAGCCTCAACTTATAAAGGAAAAAAAAGAAGAAGAAAATTTACCTTTTTCAAAAAATAATTTTTAAGATGTATCACTTAAAAAAAATATTTCTAAAATCATATTTTGAAAATACGATTTTAAATGACTTGAAAAAAAATGATTTTGTGTGAAACTTGAAATTGTATCTAAGACACAAAACCTATATCCCTCAAAAGCTACACACGGGTTTAAGGTATCTTGTCTAGAGGAAGATGGAACAAAAAACTGATCATATACATCACTGGCAGTTAAGTTTTGCCATCTTTATAAATTGAAGATTATTTTCACCATTTTTTACCACTTTTCTCTTTCGTCATTAACTTCCTCCTTTGTTCACTCACAGCTAACATCGCATACGACCACCACTATTTACCTTTAAAAGCCACTAGTTATCGCAAATGTACAAAGTTTTGAAATTATTCAGAAAATATTTGGAAAAGATAAAATTAATCGCATGGAACATAACATGCTCCTCATTGTTGATGAAAAGTACATAAATGGCATACAGTAGAAGAACTCTACTTTCTTGACCAAGTAACATAATCTCACACCACAAGGGAAATGTAGCAATCCCTCACAGCTACTACAGCTTTCATTTGTCCAAGCTATATAATATCTCTCAAGAATGTCTGCAGGTATAAATATGACAGGAAATCAAGAATATTGGTTTTGCAGGGATACCAATTCACCATATTACCGAAAAAACTTGAGCCAGGCTCTTCAAACTGCAGGCAAAGGGAGCTTCTAATAATTCGAGCTATAAAAATTCTGGCAATTTTCGAATCTGCATTAGAACATTTCTTTCTGCCTTCACTCGGATTTGCTGTAGATAGCAGTATTGGCTTCTCTGACTATATTCAGCAGGCAGCATGGAAATTTTCAACTACAGATATAAATAGTCACTATACATGTGGGCAGTCATGTTTAAGGACTGGAGCATTGCTTCACCTTTAGTATTGAAATTGAAAACCGATATCCCACCATTGTTAATATCTATAGCCCGAAACCTGAAACCAACGAAAGATGCTCAGAAGAGTCAAATGCAAGAATAAATGTTTTGTTTTTCCAATTGAAACGGCATACGACCTGCACCTGCTTAGGGCATTTGGATTTTGGTCTCACAATGTGAAATTCACAACACTAGATTGGTACAGTCATGGACATAGTATTGAAGAAAAACAAGTTCAGAGCAAGAAACACCACTGGATACAAAATTAAGTTATTGGCAATTAAAAGAGGCACAAATCTGCATTCTTCAATTCAAGAGAATCGAGTGTGTTTGTTTCAAGGAAAACCATTTTCCAAACTAGGTCTAGTATTTGATTTGGTCTAACATTTACTGTGCTTAAATTTTGGCCAAAGGAAAAACTTCAGGTTCCCCACTTGTGTCTTTTTGCGTAGCTATGGATAATGTTAATGGAAAAAAAATATCTTCTTTTCATCATTTCCCACTACTATTTCTTGTTGGTAATTGACTGCCACCATCGCAACCTATACCATTGTCTTTGACTACCACCTATGCTATAAAAGCCATGAACCATCACAGCGTTTTGGAATTAGTATAGTAGTATTTGACAATTGTAAAATTAAAGTTCTAGTGAACGCCAAAAAAGGTTCTGAAGTTGTTTTATGTGAAATAAACACACACAAAAGGTAGGCTGCAACATCACTATCTCTCATCGCTGCAGCTGTGTATAAAGGTATATGGGAGATTGATAGAGTCTTGCATTTCAACAACATGATAATGAGGCTTTGTCACTTATTTTTAGATGTGCAAATCTATTGACAAACTACTATCAAGTTCCAATTCATCAAGGAGTTAGACATCACATACCTCTCGGGTTCTAATCCAAGAGCTGTGCAGATGAGCGCCCGCAGCATTGATTTGTGAGTCACCACAAGGAAGTCTTTTCCCTGGAAATTAGTAGATGAATCAATATATACACAATTTGAATTTTTTAAGCACAAAAATTACAATAATGAGTAGAAACTCACAGGCGTGTAGAGAATTTCCTTCCAAGCTTCTCTTGCAGTATCCCATAGCCTCCATACAGGGTAAACACCATTCACGCTAAAATTAGCTGGATCCTCCCTCCACTGTGTGTACTCCTTGGGATATATCTTCCTAGCATCAGCTGCCTCCAAGTTCTGAACTTAATTAAGTACACATATAGACATCCAAGGGAAAGGTACAAAGACATTTTTGCATGAAACCTATTATTTTGTTTTACCATTCAAGTTAATCGCAAAAGGAGAAGGGCAAGGGAGAACCATCAGGGTTGATTTTATTAAGCCAGAAATCAACTCGTTGGAAAATCGATTTTGTCTAAGTTACCATTTTAGTTGGTCTGCTGAAGGTGCAATGACATTTTTGCAAGGAATGTACAGTTTTATCAAACCTTCAAGTTAGCAGCCAACAGAAAATGCCTTTGAAGTTGATTTCATTAAGTTAGAAGTGAGCTTGACGAAAATGGTTTCTGCTAAATTGCCATTTTCGATGGATTTACATCATTCCAGTATCGGTTTGGCAATAGTTTGAAACTGGGTGGTTGCACAAAAAAGATACCAAAGATACTAAGTCAAAGATATACACGGTAGATACAAAGGTCTAAATCAGATACTAGTCAATTACAGGCAGCAAAAAGACAGCAGATAGGTCCTAACCTTTCCATTCTGGAAATAACAATTACCATTTAAATAGGTTCAGTTCAACTGAAAGTAATCAATACCTTTAAATTATTCAAAAGAAAGAGTTAAAATTAGAATTAATAGCAACTCACTGGCAATACATCTCAATTTTTTACCAAGCAGATGATGGAGGCAATACCATATCATGGACTTCACAGAGCCCAACTCCACATGGTCTATGGCGTTAGGCCCTATAAGACAGTGTCATAACAATGAAATATGAAAAATTGAGTTATCAGATTTTGAGCTGACCGATTAAGTAGAAGATGAGGACTGACCATTTTTCATGCCTTCAAGAAAAAATAGATGAGCCTCCTTCAATGAATCGAGGAAAACCAAAGGTTGCTCCCTTCCTTGCCATATAACTTCTGCAGTGGACTGCATTAAAGATTTTATCAATTTATTAGAAACTACCAACAGTCAATACTAATACTAATGAATTGAAATATACAAGGTCTCAACCTTTGCACGGGATATTGGGCTTGAGAAACATTGGTCGAAGTACAAATTCGATAGGGCCTGTCTGCACCTCTCAGCCTGTTTTACTCCAGTTTCTGTCAGGACAGAAAGGTTTGAGCTACCCTGTGGAAAAACAAGGTCATGTAAGTAGTGAGCATTTTTTCAATTTACAAAGTCAAAGAGAAAACATGCTAGAAATGAGAAGAAAATGATCAAATGATGCAATCAACAAACAACTACCGTCTAGTAAACTCAATAGATGACTATTCATTGATAAAAGATGCTAAATATAGAAACACACACATCATAGATCAACACTAGACTCCAAATATATATACTTGAAAAAAAAAAACGTAACACTAGGCTATCCAGTAAATTAACTGCCAACTAACCTGAACTCTACTTTCTTCATTCCAAGAGCTAAGGCCATGCCTAACAAGAGTGACCTTCTTGGGAGATTCCAACAATTTTTCTGTTAGCGAAGTTGTTGCGCTAAAGAAATCAAATGCAGCACCAGTCATTGGGGCATCATTCTCAATTTTCTCTGCAATAAAACCAAAAGTATGGATAAAGTACTTTCCAGAACAGTTATGGACAAAACATTCACCAATAAACACAGCATAAAAGAACTTTTATCTGATAACACAACGGGATTGAGAACCTATCATAGCAGTTGGTGGGTAGTCCAGTAACCGGCCATCTCTATTTCTCTTCTTTCTTTCATGCATACATAATTAAGTGACAGATTCACGCATGGATATTTTCAAAGATCCGGTGATTGAAGCTTCATTCGTCACGATTTCTGAATTGATGCTAAAAGTTTTCAAGTTTTGTTATCAAATCTAAAATGGATAGTTTTGTCTAGCATCTTCATCTTTGCTTCTGGTATCAAAACTTGACAAATCCGGACTGAGTTTCCATGTCTCGGGCCTGTGTTCCCTCTAATGATATGTTACCACATGTGAAAAGTTTTTAATATGGCATCATTTGATTGGAGGGGACATGTATGCAACCCCACAAGGGACAGAAACCTTTTCATTTATGCATTTCTTTCATGGCACTTGTATATTCTCCTTTATCTACCATCCTGAATGCGTTAATCTTTTGTTAATTTGACTCGGGTAACATGTAACCTCGGGAAAAAGCCCATCAATCATGTTAGGAGCAAAATGCCATAAAAACCAACTTATTTCCAAGTTATTAGCATCTCTTTATCTCTTATAGAATCAATTAATTCGGATTTAAATGGAAAAGAATATAGTTTTAGGTCTACTTTAGATTTTTAATAACAGGTGCACATCAAGTGATTAAAAAATTAATAGTTAGTAAATAGAGTAGACTGCAAAAGAGTTAAGTCGACACTATTTTGGCTTTATTATTAAAAAAAAAAAATTACAAATAGTATTGATATCCAAACTTGACTCGATCCAACTCAAATTTTTGAAGCTTAACTTCATCAAATATTCGAATAGCTCGAGCTCAATAAAATTCTCAAACAGCTCGACCTCAAGCATGAGCCAGCTAAGTTAATATCGAGACAAACTCAAAGCTTGCAAGTGAATATGTCTCATTTACACACACAAGAAAATACACGATATATGAGTAAAACACAAGTTGCGCTAAGTATGATTTACACAGTGCTTCCAAGCTCCAGAAGTTACATAACAAACAGAGTAGAACTATTACCAGTCACTGCATGAACTTTTGGGTTTGAATTGGAGAACTGGGATTTAATGGATAGCCATCGCCAATACCGAGACTTGAGCTCAGGACAATGCTTACGTTCTTTATGACGAATAAACGTTGAAGCCTGACAGGAACTGAGTGTCCATGTAATAACCCCAGAAACCATGTTTCTCGTAGAAATAGAGTGGTTTGGTTATTTGAGTTTGGGGTTAGTGGTGATGGGAGATAGACATGAAAGGTTCGTTTGTTGGGTGGTCGTGCGGTTGAGTGTATTATTATAAGATCTTCGTGTTAAATATCTAATTTTTGTGTTTCGTGGAGCTGTGGAAGAAGAAGAAAGAGGGAGTGTCTGTTTTTGAGAAGAATCTTGAGACGGATCCTCGTCCTTACGTTGTAATGACAAAAACAGCCACTTCCGGATATGCCACTGAGAGAGGGAAGGCAGATCCTGGTATCGCCACAAATAAATAAATAAATAAATAAAACCGAGGATTTTAAAAAAGCAGCAATAATATACCTATAAATATTTTACTTTCAAGTTTTATTTCTTCTTATCTATCATAATATATTTCATGTAATCCATGATTGTTACATCCTATTTATTAAAAAAAAATTAAAAAAAATATTATATATTAGAATTACAAGAAGGAATAGGGTAGAATTTATTCTAGTGTTCGATCTAACTCGTTAATTATAGTATTAAACTGAAAATATGAATAAAATTATCTATTTACAACTATTTAATAATTAATTATAGTATTAATAAGAGTATAATGATCATGTTGTTTAAATTTTTATTTCCTTTATTTCACTTTTTTTTAGATAATATTTATTTCCAATAAAAATAGAAAAAGCCTAGGAATTTAAATTTCTTTCTTATTTTTTTAAGTAAATAAAACAATAAACAGTTAAAAATAGAGCTGAGCAAAAAATCCAGAAAACTAAAAAGTAAACTAGGTTTAAATTCTCTTTTTATATTAAAAAAATCACTAACCAAATCAAACCGTTTCAAACTAAATTAAACCGTGAGAAGTTAAAAAAATAAAAATAAAAAGACAATAAAAATTTAAAGAATATATAACTTAAAAAAAATTGACTCTATGTTGCTTATCTATTCCTCCTCTTATTTAGTTTTTATCAAATAACTTATTACTTTTTTATTTTATAATTATCTTGAGAGAAATAATAAAATCTCTTTAAGTATATAAAATGAGTACCAAAGATCAAGAGTAATAAAAAAAAGATAATAAATTAAATATTTTTTATATTAAGTATAATTTTTTATGACTTATTCACTTATATATTTTTAAAAAATAATAACACATATAAAAACGATTTGAACCATGAATCAAATTTGACCAAACCTTTTTTTTTAAGTTTAAAAAAATTATGAACTAAATCGTATAATTTGATTTGATTTTTTTTTTAAAAAAAAAGAACCACACTCAACCTTAGTTAAAAGAAAATAGACGTTTTATTCATTTTTAAGTACCCCTAAGTGAATGGGTCGATAATGAAACTAAAGCCTAACTCCACCTAAATTTCAATCTTAATTCTAACATTGAGTGTTTAAGACCAAAAAAAAAGAGAGAGAGAGAGAGAGAGAGGTGTTTAGGCTGACTAACAAAGAGAAAAAAATTGATTCTACAGTTCTATGATTGATGAATCTCAGTGTAACTTATAGACCCAATAATTATTGATAGAGAGTAGTCCTTAAGTAAAGAATTGGGTCAAAATTGAAAGGGAAAGACAACATTGGGCTAGTAAATCAAGTGCTAAGTGAATAATTGAGGGTAAAGAAATAAAAATTTTCTTCGTGCAAATATAGCTATTAAAAGCATTAGGGTAAGAATCCTAGGGCTTTTTTCTAACTAGAGAAATTGGCTATAATATATTAACTTCAACTCAATTCCATTAAACACCATTCCCCAAAAAAACGAAAAGAAAATAAAAAACTTTAAAAGACAATTATAGAAACCCCTAATATTAAAAAGCAAAAAGCATTCATATTGAATTCTTAAGATCATGGCATATAAAAGGAGGTTTTAAATGGTATTGAACCTAGTAAAACTCTAAGAATTAATAATTTGCATACAAAATTTTATCAAGAGTGTTGAGTTGGTTGACAAATTGATTATTGAGATTCTTGAAAGAGAAAGATACCTACAAAAGTAAATAAGAATCTCTTACCTCTTATCTTGAAAATAAACGAGGTCAACATCTCAAGAACTTCAAACCAATGAGCTCTTCATAACTCTATTTGAGGTTGTCATCAAAATCTAGGTGAGCCAATGAGGTTATCCCTTAACTAGCTCATTTGTCTTGGCTTAACCAAGGTTTATTCTAAGAAAAAATGTGGTGTACAATACAATGATTTTTTAGGAATTGATGCATTCTTTTAGTTCATAAGTGGCAAGAAAAAGATGGATGATAGTGAAACAATACCTACAAAAGGTCTATAGTCAAATGAAATAAGACTTCATTAGACATATGCCCTTTTGGTGCTAAACTTCCCAGGATAGTGGATTACTTCAATTAGCTACCATATGGACAATATTGAATTATCAATAATCCTTGATGATGCATTTCACTAAAAGAGTTCAAACCAGACAAAAGATCATGACAAGGGAATCCACTCTCTCTTCACCTATTTATCCTTGCAATGAAATTTCTAAGTAGAGCCATATGATGCCACATAGAGGGGAAAGCTTAGAAACCTTATGTCCAATCTTCATAAATGACTTATTGCTAAGGCTAGAAGCTATGGTACGAAATACTCAAAGCATGATGAGCAAAATAGAAATTTATGGGAAGCATCAAGCTAAAAAGTAAACCATAATAAATCGAGAATTGTATTTTCAAGGGGAAAAACAAAGTTGATAATGGTTTAAGAGATCGAATTAGCACTTCTATAGGGATAAAACACAACTAAGACGCATTGAAATATCTTGGTTTTTCAAACCAAAATGATTAGTTTTATCAAGAATTATGACTTAAACTTCTTAATAAAGAAACAAATAATCTAACATTAAAAAAAAATCTTAATTTTCTTAGAGTTTGGAAAGTACCTTAAATTATCATATGCAAACTCTACTCATCTTAAACCAAACCCTTAAGAAAATGAAAAACACTAACGAATACTTCACACAAGAGTTAACTAAAAAAAGAACAAAACATTTACCAAGTTGCTTGAGAAAATGTAAAAATGCCAACATAGAATGAAATACTTGGAGTAGTGATCTTAAACTCAGGAGCTTAAATGGCAAAATTGACATGACAGCTAAAAGAGAGAGAATTCTTAAGAAAATATTTCGTGAAAGTTAAGTGAAAATCAAGGATAAGAACAAAAAGGCAAGCGAGTTTCACCAATAAGAGAACTAGCTAAAGACGAATACGTCAATTGGATTAAGAAACAAAGTGGATGCTAAATTTTAGGATACTAGTTGGACAAGAAATGAACCACTTGAGAGTTTCATTTATGGCTTTATTCCCCTTGATGATTTGAATAAATCAATTTTCACAAGCATGGTTGTTCTTAGAAGAATAGCATGAGGACCTAATCGTGTTCTCCTTGGACGACTCAACAAAAATATGTATTGGTGATTCTTGGCAAGCAACCTGAGGGACATTTCAATTTGGAAATAGGAATACAGTGCGAATTTCTCAACAAAATCAACCTACTTTGAGAGGTACTTTAATTTTCATCAAGATAAAAGCTAGAGCTAGATTTAAAAAAGTGGATCATGTATAAAAATCCTTTCTTTCTTTTTTTTTTTTTCAAATGGAGAGTGTCTTCATAGCAGCATACTAACAAATGATAAACTTTGGAGAAGGGGGTTTTCTATTGATAGATACTATCTATGTAGGACTATCCTAGAAATAATCGCCAAGGCAATGGGAGGCTAACTTAGCTTTTTATTCTAATGGTTTAAACTTTATGCATTACACCTCGTTGATGTTTGTTTAAGCTAATAGGTCTTATTGTTACCAATCCTCAGTTCACACCCATGTATATTTATATATGAAAGCATTCTCAACTTAACTAGGCTACGTGATATTTGTAAAATGTTCGACTTGATACAAGTACTCCTCTAGAATTTGTTAAAAGAATCAATTTGGTTAAAGTTTCATTAAATGACCTTGCTTCGAGGGTGGTGAGTTGCAACACCTACCATTATAGGTGGTTTACAACCCACTATTGCTTTTAGAGCTTCATCGGTGATTTTAACACAAGGAAAGGTCAACCATCACTTATAGGGGTTGTACCTCAACTCCCTTTGGTGGTGGTTAGTTGCCTCCAATGAAGTCAAACTAGAGTTTAACATAACATTTTTATTTTATATTAATTTTTTTCTATTTTTGTAGAAATTTTAAATTTCTATTATATCGAGTAATTAGTTTTATTTAATAGTATTGTTTCATTAAAGTAATTATCATGGATTAATCACATGCTAATAGGTCTCTAGCTAAGTAATAATAAGAAATAACTATAAAACATAGTTACATAGAGCATTGAAAGCAAAAATACAAATATGCAACATGAAGAAAAAAGATAAAAAAACATAGGTATGTTAAGTGTAAATTACTTAATGCATTTTCATTTTGCATTGAATAGCCAAGAAGAAAAGAGCATGATTCAAATTCATAAGTCTCTAAGACACATTGAGATAATGTGTTTTCTTTATAAAAAATTATCTATTAAGTGAAAATGTATTTACTATATGGATTTTTACTACCATGTTATATCAAATAATTTTCACGGGACCATTTGAAACAATAGTTTTGTTTATAATCATGAGTACACGCATTTCTCCTTTTCTATCCTATTACTATTCCATTAGGGTAGTCAAATCAAACCAATTGCGATTATTCAAACCAAACTAATCTATAAGTTAAAAAAAGAAAAGGTCAAATATAAATATCATTATATTTATATTATATACATCTAGCCTCATGTTTTAAATTGAGTATTTACACTTTAAATTTTAAAAAATATATATTTAAACTTTCATATAATCATTACCTTTTCCTTTTCTAAAGCATATTCTTTAAATGTTTTTGATTGGGTCAAGACTTTGTATGTCAAATAGCTGGCATAATGTATATTTTTATGACGACGGTAGATATTTCATTACCCTTTCTATTGTAATTCTCTATTTTTTTTCTTTATTTGAGAGTTGAAATTTAATTTCTAACATCAAGGCTTATAGAAGCAAACATAAAACGTGTATTCATAATTTAGAAAAAAAGATAAGTAAAAACTATGTATTATTATTATTGATAATATATATTATTATAAAAATTGTTAATAAATAGTTTTTTTTTAGTAAAAACTGTTGATAGGTTTATTTTATTTATCAAAATTTTTTATAATAATAAATTGCCTCGAGTAATAATAAACATAAGACTCATTAACAGGTGGGAAGTGATGGATGAGAGAGAGAGTGTGAGTGTGTGTGTGCGGGGCCGCACTTTATTTTTGAAAATCGGGAAGGCATAACCCTAAAACATTCAAAAGTTCAAAAACTCACAGAGGACCGGATCAGATCAGAGTGACGCCCCGGCTCCACTTCCCCAACCTGGCAGCCTCCTGTTTGCTCTTCAATACGAAGCCCCAAAAGCGGAACTACTTCCCTCACTCTCTCTCTCTCTTTCTTAATTGGAGGCAAACGCCATGGAAGCAATACTCACTGTGTGTGTACACAACAACCTTCGACACTTCATGTACCGAAACGCAATCTTCATGTGCGAGCGTCTTTGTGCCGAGTTTCCCTCCGAGGTATAACCAGTTAGACTTAATTTTGAAATGCGTTTCCACACTTGCAAACTGCTTGCGATGTAGTATGCTAGGGTTTACGAGTAGTTATCTGGTTTCGGGACTTCCTTGCTTGAAGAAGTTGAGCATGCTTGGCCGATAAGTCGTATCTATAAACCCTCAAGATCGAGTCTTGTGAAATTGCTCGTAAATTTGTTAGTTTTAGTCCTTCCATCTCAGTGGGTTTCTGTTTCTGTAAATCGATACATATTGTGTGTCTTGATGAAAGGAAATTGTTGCTTTTTAGTTTTTTAGTTACGCTTGTATCGCAACGTTTCTCATTGCTATATATTGCCATGAGTAGGTGGGAAAGTTTGGTGAAAGTTCACTGCATTATCTGAAAAAATATATGGGTATTGCCTAGTTTTGTATGTGTTTGTTGATTTTAGCTTTACATATCGAATGCAGGTGAATCTACAGTTATTAGCCAGCTGTTACCTGCAGAACAATCAGGCCTATTGTGCGTACCATATTTTAAAGGGTAGGAGCAAGTTCTTTTCTCATTATTTTTCTACTGTAATCAACGATCACTAGTAACACTTTTCTTTCTTTCTTGCTGCTCAAAGATTCCTGAACTATTGTAGCTTGTGCTTGTGCTTGTTTCCGAAAATTTGCTGATGTATTCCTGTCCCATTTTTCCTTTTTGTTATTCTATGAAGGAACACAAATGGCTCAATCCCGCTACTTGTTTGCAATGTCATGCTTCCAGATGGATCTACTTAACGAGGCTGAAGCAGCACTTTGTCCTGCTAATGAGCCTGGTGTGGAGGTACATGATTGAATTATGCATGGGACTGTTAATGGCACACTCTCCTATAAATTTTAGGTTCGCATGGTGAAGTTGCCTTTTCACTAATTTGGATGGCCTAAAGGCACTTTGACATAGCATTAATTTTGGATAGATTTGAGAGTTTCTATCTTAATCTCTTGAGAGATATATTTGATTCATCTGCTCAATGGTGTTATCGCGTGCTTGCAGGTTCCAAATGGTGCTGCTGGACACTATCTTCTTGGCCTCATTTACAGGTCTGTGATATGCTTTATCCTGATAACTCTAGATCAGACACACTGATGATAGACAAGTGAACAACGGTAGAACATTGCTAAGGAAACATGACAAGGAAATAAGCTAACATTACTTTGGTTAGACTGCTCCGTTATCAGAAGAGTTCAGGAAGTGCATTTTGAGAAACTGCAAATTATATATGATATGCAAATTGATAGCCTACAATGCATGGGAGTAAGAGAATAAATAGGAAGGAATTGCTGTAGTGTCCAAATTGAAGATACGAGAGAAGCAATGCACCATTGCTTGATCAATTTAATTACAGAGCTTTTGCAGCATTGCAGGCCATCAATCTAGCCGAGGCAGATCCTTTTCCTAAAAAAAAAAAAATAAGATTGATTTTACTCGTCTCTTCGGGCTTTCATATGAATGATAGTTGGTTTTGTAGTTATATCAATCCAGTGACATATAATTTCTCAGGATTGCATTTTGGAAAATCCTCTTGAAGTTTAGTCCTCTATGCAGGAAAAATACAAGAATGAAAGCTTTAGGTTAGCATTTTATGTCTTGGTAATACTTCTATGTATATGCAAGTTTGTGGATGACGTACTTTTGTATGTTCTGTTATGAGTATTGGGTCCCCAGGCATGCATAAGTCAATGCTGTAAAGTCTTATCAGTGATCTTTTTCTAAATGCAACATGCACAAAAAAGGCCTTGAAGCTTTGGCTGTTGTGCATTATGGCCCTGAATGGATTCGCAATGTTTTGTGCAACGTTGTCCTTAAACTTTCTATTTTGAGCAATTTGGACTTGACTTGCAAAAGGACCAGAAAAGGACTCGACTTTCAAAGAAAAAAGATGAACGACCTGAATTGCAATGGAAATGTGATGATGTTATGGGTGTGTGTTGGCTGATCTGGCATTTAATTATCATTTGCATAAGTTAATATGCTTTCCTCTCTCTTTTCTTTATATCTCTTCTTCTTTCAGGATGTCAAAATATGACACCCCCAGATCTATCCGTGTTTGATCAGATGACTAAATTACTGAAAATGACTTGAAAGATAACTCAAGATGATGCTATAGAAGTATGGGACTGCAAAGAGTCTTCAATCCTTTTAAACTCTTTAACTGTGAATTGCAGCGTATAACTGGATTTGAATGTGGATTTATGATG
This sequence comes from Laguncularia racemosa, assembly GCA_037954665.1. NCBI lineage: Eukaryota > Viridiplantae > Streptophyta > Magnoliopsida > Myrtales > Combretaceae > Laguncularia > Laguncularia racemosa. The sequence continues at coordinate 673,437 of JBBMOL010000259.1, read as the reverse complement.
TATGAGATTAGGAAGGTAAAAGTAATCCTGATTGAAATGAAGAAATGATAAGGTTGTTTTGGATTTTAGCATTGCCGTTGAAGATAGAGAATGGCTACTGGCCTAATGCAAGGGATGATGCAAAGCAGAGATAACCAGTCCCACCATTTGAATATTATCACCCTTTGTTCAAGGGTTCATTCTGCGTTTGGCCTTCTTTAATGTTTAATCGTCTATAATCCTATTCTCATGCTTATTGTCTGGTATCAGTTATTTCTTATTGGGGTTTGCTGTTAAATTGGGTTCAGTTTCCCATACTAAAAGTGTGTGATCTGTCTGTTTTTAATTTGTTGTTCCCCTTACTCCTGAAGTCTGTGTCTTGATATTCATTGATACCTAGTTAGGCAAACTATCTTTTGCCCCGGTGTTACTTGAAAGGGTGGTTCTCCCTGCAATGCTGACATGAAAACCTTTCAGTTATTATAAGTATTTGGTTAAATGGATTTTATGATTCCTTTACTAGGTTAGCTTGTTTCTCAAACATTTTGCTCTGGTTTGCAGGTATACTGACAGGAGGAGAAATGCTATACATCACTTTAAGCAAGCTTTGTTAATAGATCCTCTAATGTGGACTGCATATGAGGAGCTATGTTCATTAGGTATGCGTAAAGAGCTCTAGACTTTCTAATGCTTAATTGTTATGAAACCAAGACTTTACAGCATATTTCATCGGTAGCTTTTTAATCAATTCACTATTTGCCCTTTATAGTTCCATTTTCATTTTTATATATATTTTTTCACTTTTTCTGCTTTGCCTCTTTAGGCATAAAGCTGTATATTTCAAAAAAGAATGGTCCCCTTGATAAAGTAAGGGCCATGTGGTGCTTCAGTTTGTCAATTGTTTCATGTTCTCCTTTACTCAGTTGAGATTGCATTTTTTGGTATTGCAACTTGTATCTCAGCTTTATGATTGGTACTTGTCTTGTATTTATAATCTGAATTCGACTGTGGAGTCACAATCAGGCAAGTTGCTGGTTGTAGGTTTTGCTATGTCCTTTTTATTTAGCTTTTAGTAATGGCACATACTATTCTTTCCTGAGGCAAGTTTATTTTTGCTCTACTTACCCAAACAAAAGCTTGTTTCTGCTCTCTATTATTTGTGCCAGGTTTTCTTATGCACCATCCATTTTTGTGTACACACCCTGTCTTGCTAGCATTTTTGTCTTGTGTTTTGAGTTTTCAGCAATTACCTTAGTACGTCTGAATTTTTTCTTTGGCTGATTTACTCAGTGATCCATGTATCTATTTGTTTATCTATCTCCATTTACTAGATTTGTTGAATGCCAATATCCTCTTCCTGTTGCTAAATTTTCTAGGAAGCAAAAGCTGAATGGTCCTGTGCCATCCCAATTCTTTGGAGTATATGGCTTGATAGAAATATAGGGATTGTAAGAATCTATATTTGACATTCATTTTATTATGGGATTGACATGGGGTTTTTAGCTTTTCTATGAATTTATGTGTTGAAAACTTAGTAGGGATATCTTAGAACTTGATGTTTTTAGTTTTGTATTAGATCCTCATATTATGTCATTTGTTATTTTCTTTTTTCTCTTTTTGTTTTTTCAATATTTGAAAAAATTTCTATCACTGGAGTATTTGTTGATCCAGGCCATTGCCTTTTATCATCATAGGTGCTGCAGAAGAAGCAGCTGTAGTTTTTGGTGAAGCTGCAGCTATGTGTGTTCAGAAGCAATATACATACCAAGGATTAGTGGCCCAAAATTTACATACATCCAATGAAGATCACCATTTGAATTCTGGTAGAAGTCTGATCTCACCAGAAGATGTTAGTCTGAAGCAACTGAAACAGCTTCAGGGTGGTAGTTCAAAAGATATGCTAGCAAATTGCCATGGAGCTTCAGGGAGAGTTGCTAGTCAATCTATAAATGGTGGCAGTTCTCATCTTTCTCTCTATAATACTCCTTCTCCAATCGCATCACAGGTGTGGTTCCTCCTTACCTTTTCCCTAGTGTTTGCTGTAAATTTTCTTTTCTTTTTCTCATTTGGTGGTGTGGGGTGGGTTGTTTTGGCTTGGAGTGGTGTGGGTTTGGGTGAATGGGGGTGAGTTCTGTAAAATTTACTTGTATCTTCTATTTTTTTTCTTCATCTGAAGACTATTATTGAATGTTCTAAAAACTTAAGTAAGCAATTCTGGTCTTCTGATTTTCAAAAAAGAATGTCCTTGTAATATTTAAAATGGATATGCAATTCCAGTGTTCCAGTTTCTTCTCACCTCAAAATAATTTCTTGCCAGAAATTTACCAAAGTTCCTTCAATTAAACAAAAATATCTATATAGAAATTGCAACCAAAAAAAAAAAAAAAATCCTTGCAATCATGAGTTGGTTCATGGTTATGTTTGTGATTTTCTATAACAGTGCAATTAAAGCTGATTTTTTTACTTTTCATCTTGCAAGGATTTGCATGGCTAGATGATCATGGAGTCCTGGTTTTTTTTTGTCACGATTGTAGAATCAGCACTCCAATACATGGAACTTGTATACTGTAACTGTTTGTTTTGTGAATATGGATGGACCTCTTAATGCCAAGACATTTGATCTAACATACTCTTTGTTAATGAATTCATTTGCAGTTATCAGGTGTTGCACCCCCTCCTCTGTGCAGAAATCTGCAACCAAATGGTCCGAATTCAAGTTCTCTTGGTCCTGATAGCTCTCCAAAATCAACTGTGAATTCAACAATTCAGGCACCACGGAGGAAATTTGTAGACGAAGGAAAGCTGCGGAAGGTCATAGATCATTGCCTGTCTTGTTGAGTTTTTCCATGTTTATATAGTAGAAATACTTTTGTTCAGAGTCAAGACATGTCCATCTTGTAATCTGAACTATGAATTTGCTTCCACAATGTTGTTGGTTTTAGATCGTGGGTGTGTGTGAAATGGAATATGGAAAAAGTTGAAAGTGTTTGAGATGTTTTCCTTTTTCTCTCTTTCTTTGTTACCAAATAGATTTATAAATATTTTGTCATAATGGTGTAGTCACCAGCCACCTCCATCATTATCAGTATCACGATCATCCTCATCATTATTAGAGTCAACAATAGCCATTACTTCGATCCTGATAAGGCCCTTTTAATTGATTCTCTCTATTTTCATATCCGTCTCCATTAAATATCAATTTGATTGTTTTCTTTTTCCAGACACTGAGTTTGTCTCATTGCTGTACTTCTTTTAGTTTTTTTAACTGTTATGAAACACACATGGCCTGGATGAATTTGTACACTCATGATCCCACTTTATCTCAGATTTCAGGAAGACTATTTTCTGATTCAGGACCACGAAGAAGTTCAAGACTTGCAAGTGATGCAGCAGCTAATGCAAATTTGAATTCTTCAATTGCTGAAAAAGGCACCAGCAACACTTCTAGGTACCTTGGAAATTCTAAATTGAGTTCTGTCGCATTCCGTTCAGTGACGGTTCGGAAGGGACAGCCTTGGGCCAATGAAAATTGCGATGAAGGTGACAATTCTGATCATGCCTCAGTATTTTTGTCTTTTTCTTTTGGTGAGCCAACAAACCATGATGGTTGTAGATATCACCTGATTTGCATGCATTTGTCCCTTTCATGGACAATTCGTGTCTCATGGTTTTCATTTGAAAAACAATAGCCTATTACTCAAGTATGCTGTGTTGTAACTATTTACTGGAAAAAAGAGTTAGCCATTACCATCATCATGCAAACTAAGTTAAATTTCATTGTTATTAATTTTGCCTAGTTGTACATTTCGGGGACTCAGGCTTTATTTGCTTCATTAGAACCTAAGAAAAGATGGTTACTCTACACATGGTGCTTTTTCTGAATCGGAAAAAAGAAAGGCAATTCTAATTGCACTACTATGCTCCCACTGCTTAACAAAACTGCTTGTTATAACTTCACTCTAAAATATTTGCCTAAAGTTTCTTGCATTGATCCATGTACTCCTCATCTGTATTCCTTGAGAACGATGAAAAAGCTTTTACGACAATTTAACTAGTTCTCAGCTGTGGGAAACAAGGAATTTGGAAATAGAACCAGTATTGTGTGGAAAATAGTCATCATTAGCCAGAAAAAGGAAGAACTTGTGGATGTGAAGTGTTTATTTGCTTTGGGATTTCTCTTTCTTATGCTTATTTTTTTGGTTTATAAGATATGATAGATATTGTGTTAATACTTTCTAATTTGCCCCAACCCAAAAACACACACATCATTAAAAAAAGAAGAAGAGAGAAACGAGAAAAGTTTCAACTTTAGAGCTATTCTATGTTAGAACTTTATGTGCATAGTTTTAGGGGGAAAAACAGGGGAGATAGGCATAAGCTATATTGTAATTTCATATGGGTATTGTTGTGAGAATGCTTCCTAGGTGCTTTTTATGTGGCGCCTAATGGTGTCAAATGTTTATATGAGCATGGTCAATGTCTGTGGATGTTTTTCCCTTTTTCCCCCTTTAACTTTACAATAGCTTTTTTTTTTTTGTCTCATCATCCAATTGACTATCGGCTATTGATGAAAGATTATCAATTTTTCAGGGTCTAGAAATGAGGTTATTGACGAGTCACGCACAAGTGTTTCATCAGAGACTCATCAATGTTCATCAGGGGACATAAGATCTCTTGATAATGAAGGAGCAACTATGCCAATCTCAGCAGCAGTACTGAATGCTGCAAAAGTGTTAAATGTAACAGCAGAGTTATTAGGTCTCTTAAGATTATTTGGAGAAGGTTATAGACTTTCCTGCCTGTATAGATGCCAGGTAATTTGTAGTTGTAGTGGCAGCAGCAGAATGCCATCCTTTCTTGTTTACCCAAAAAAAAAAAGCTATCCTTTCATTTCTTTATTATTTTTCTGAAAATGCTTCTGGTTTGTGTAGGATGCACTTGATGTGTATTCAAAACTTCCATACAAGCATTACAACACGGCATGGGTACTTTCACAGGTAAATTTGGTGGTTTCAAGATCTGTCTTCAACATTTGTGAGAATTTTAGATGCCTCACTTTTATTTTATTTATCTTTATTTCTGGACTAGTCTAATTGGACCATTACAATACATTCTTCTAGATTATCATTTTGCTTAGTGTTGCTTCAGTAGTCAATTAGGGTTTTTTAAGTAAAGTTTGGAGAAGAGTGGAGAGCTTTGTACATTGGTCTTCACAGGTCCCATCGGCAATGGGCTCCATATCAGACCTTTTGTCTTTGTCGGGAAGAATTTTGAGTGCTCAACATAAGAAGACTAGCTGCAGTTTGCTGCTAGTGGAAAGAAAGAAATACCTGTAGGATTGGTGATCAAGGATGTTCAGCTGAGTCCTTATCTAGGAATATACTTTCTTGTATTTTGTGATCTTACTTGTCTATCAGTCTTTAGGGAAGCACCTTCGAGTTTCTATGGCCATTTTATTGACCTAGGCATTCTTTTGTTCTTGGTGCTTAGTTCGATATTATAGGTTTCTTGTGTGCTTCCTTCTTCTGTACTTTTGTCATGTATTTTCAATGAAAATACATGACAAAAGTAAAATACAAAAAAATCTCACTACCCAAAAAAAGGATGTTTCTTACTATTAGATGATGGAAATATAGGATATTTCTGTGCATCGATCTTTATTTAATTGACATTTGAAGCAACAGATAGTCTATAGCCACGCTTAGTCTTTGAAAATTAAGGGAGATAATTTTAAGGTATCCAAGAATAACTGAGTAATATATATGCTATGGAGTCTTGTTTCTGTGGAAGCTTTAATATTCATGGATTAATGTTATCCTCTACAAAATGATGCTACTACGAATCAGTCCAGAACATGGGATTAAGTGTCATTCATCTACAAAAAACCAACATTAAAAGTTTCGGTGAATTTATCAAAATATAAAGAGGGAAAAGATGTGATGATGTGAGGCTGTTTGGGGCAAAAGGACGACTTTGGGACACTAGATTGAGTACCTTTTTTCTTCTTTTTTTTCCCCAGTTTTGGGGGGCTACTAATATGGACCCATGTTTATAGGGATGTATTTGTTTTGGGAATGGTTGAGATAGGTGTGGACAAGTTCTAATTAATGAAAGTCAACAATGGCTATGTATATGTGTGTGTGTGTATATATATATATATTTAATATATAGTCATTTGTGTCTTGTTTATTGGCAATACTCATTGAAATACATAACACATACACGAAGTTTGAATACGTGCAAGCAGGTTGGGAAAGCATACTTTGAATTGGTTGATTATTTGGAAGCTGATCGAGTCTTTAGTCTTTCGCGCCGAGCAGCTCCTTACAGTTTAGAGGGAATGGATATTTATTCTACTGTTCTTTATGTAAGTTCTCTCCTCTGTAAGATGCTGTAGAATGAGATTTACTTGATATTGTCCAGGGATCTGTGTTGGTTGTGAGATATTAGATTAACTAGCTACATACCTTTCTATTTGCAATTTAAAAAGTTATAATTACATCATGATTTCCTATGCTTGGACCGAACTCTGACCCTATCTATCTTTAGAAGTATGCAATTGCTTTGTCTCATAGATGTTCTTACTTTTTTGTAGCATTTGAAGGAAGATATGAAGCTAAGCTACCTAGCTCGAGAACTGATCTCAATTGACCGTCTAGCTCCTCAATCCTGGTAACTACATGTTAGCAACCCATTAAACAGATTGCGCATGCTGTAATGGATTTTCTTTCAATTTTTTCTCTGCTCTGGCTTTATGGCGCTGCAGCATCTTTTTATTATGCTTGATCTAAGAAACTAGTTTGCACATCTTCAAATACATCTTAGTGGCTTGCACCCAATTTGGGTGAAAACTTAAAACCATTACACCTACCTGGTTGGTTGGACTAGAGGCCTCTTCGATCATGCCTATCAACATTAGCTTTTGGTTCTGATGCCTTTTATTATCTTTATTGCCTTTCCTAAGTGCATATCAAAGCAAGTGCTGTTCCCACAAATATTGATTGATGAAGTGCCATTCTTAGTTTACATGACTTCATCCATTTCTTAAATAAAGTGTATTGATAAGTGTCATTCATGGTTAAAATATTCATATATATATTGTTTAACAACAATCCATTTATGCTTTTCAAGTAAGAGTTCCACTACTGATAGAACCAAATTGATCTAAACATGGCCTAACAAGTTTCATTTGTTAATTAGATTCCATTGGTCAAACTTAAACTTAATTCCTTGTTGACAAATATGGAACGTAATAATTGCAAATTACTTTCTCATTAGAAGATTGATAACATTACAGCCTAGTGCCCCATGTTTTAAAGATAATGAGTATATTTTTCACCACTTTTTTTCTACTGTGGTCTCTTATTTAGCATTTTCTTATGAATACAGGTGTGCTATGGGTAATTGCTACAGCTTGCAGAAGGACCATGAAACTGCTCTGAAAAACTTCCAGCGTGTAGTGCAGCTGGACTCAAAATTTGCATATGGGCATACACTTTGTGGTCATGAGTATGTCAAATAGAAAATTTCCAGACTTTACATTTTCTTTTATTTTTTGTAAGTTTTTATTGGGCATGTACTTTTTATAACTGTGGTATCATATATTGCTAGGCACAGTACATTTCTTCCAATTTGTGCAGAAAAATTTACATATCTATTCTTTTTTTTTTCTTTAAATTCATTTTGCCCTACTGCTTAAAAGTTGGCACAATTTTTTTTCAGATATGTATCTTTGGAAGACTATGATAATGGAATAAAGAGTTACCAGAGTGCCCTTCGGGTTGATGCAAGGCACTATAATTCCTGGTATGGACTTGGTATGGTATACCTTCGCCAAGAGAAGTTTGAATTTTCCGAGCATCACTTCCGAATGGCCTTCAAGATAAATCCATGTTCTTCTGTTATCATGTCATATCTTGGAACAGCTTTGCATGCTCTGAAGGTTTATATCCTTTCTATGCTGTAGGGTATACATTGATATAGTTGGAGTCCTATTAAATGGCTGTTTTAATTTTTGTTATCTTCACTTGTAGAGAAGTGATGAAGCTTTGGAGATGATGGAAAAGGCAATTTTAGCAGATAAGAAGAACCCTCTTCCCATGTATCAGAAGGCTAATATACTTGTGAGTTTAGAAGATTTTGATGAAGCCTTGGAAGTCCTAGAGGAGCTGAAGGAATGCAATCCTAGAGAGAGCAGTATTTATGCACTGATGGGTAAAATTTATAAGAGACGAAATATGCACGATATGGCCATGCTTCATTATGGCCTTGCTTTGGATTTGAAGCCCTCCACAACAGATGTTGCAACGATCAAGGTAATGCAGTATTTCTTTACTTGTTTTTAACTTCGTGTAAGTAGTATAAATTCTAGTTGACTTTCATTTTCCACCATTACAGTAAAATAGGAATAATCATGTGAAGGGTCTGAAATAGGAACCCTTGGAAAATCATTATCAGGACATATTTCATCTACAAATTCAAAAATAGCTCAACTGTGCACTTAAATTCTCTTCCTTGTCTTCAGTTCATAATTTGATCTGAATTTTCTGACTCAGCTCATCTGGATGCTCAGTGATGCAATTCTTCAACATTGTTTGTTCGGATGAACATTTTATTTTTGTTTGCTTTTCTTCTTTATCCACTGTTATGTGATGCCATTTGTCACTCCTGTAGAATTTTAATTCTCTCTTCCTCTGACAGGCAGCGATAGAAAAGTTGCATGTTCCGGATGAAGTGGAAGATTGTTTATAGTTGAAATCTTGCCAATGCGCGAAAATGGGAGCATCTTGTACATTTAATTGGCTCGGGTGGCTGGCCTGAATGTTGCCGGCTAGCTTGTGCTTTCCAAGACTATAGAGGGAGTGGAGAACTTGATCTTTGTGATGTGATGCATTCAGGATAACCTGTCCACCTCAGTTGGCAAAGTTGTAGATCTCAGTTTTGTAGGTTACTCTCAATTACTAACAAAAGATCACCAAAGCTGTAACATAGCCAAACCTTGTACCAAGAGAAGAAAAGAAAGTAGGTCGTTGTTAAGTGTATTTTGTTACATGAGCATCTCTCATTCAGTGAGAATCATCCATTTTTTAATGAACATATGTGAGTAGCAAAGACACTGTTTCATGGCAAATGTTTCCGAGGAAAAATGGACAAAAATACCATATTTTGGGGTAAAAAGAACCCAATAATACCTTACTTAAAATTGTATTTTCGATCCATGACTTCAAAAGTAAATATTTCGATAACAAAATAAAAAGAAAAATAGTTCAATATAAGATTGATATGATTTTTTTATTAAAATTAAAAAAGCAAAAAAAAAATGATGGAGAGGAGATTTGAACTTTAGATTTCCATCTCACATGATTATAATAGAGGAAATCGACTGGTGAGGTAACAATAAATTTTAAGAAATATTTCTTAAATTTGATACTCATCATGTTCAACTTTTCCTTCGACTATCAAGGTTGTTGGAACATTCACTTTGAAAAGTAAAAACAGTGTATGGACCGTTAAGGTTTGACTCTAGGCACTTTTAGTTGATTTTATAATATTTTATAAATTTATTTCTATATTTGCTAAGCAAAATAATTCATTCAAGAAATTTCTGTTACCGTAAAGTAGGGAATATAATTCTTTTATAGAATCATGTAAATAACTAATTTTTTATTTTTCGTAGTAAATTTCAATATTTATCTATTAGAGCTAAAGAGAAGCATAAAGAATAAGCATATTCCCTTGATTCCATTTCTATGTTTAGTTTATTTTATAAGGATAAAATAGAATAGTTAATCCCTTCCTTTAGATATATTATTATGTTTGGTTTGTGAAATTGTTATTTCATGGAATTATTATTATTGTAAAATGAGGAATTACAATTCCTTTATATGATTAAGGGAATATTTAACTTTTTACAATATATTTTTATATTTCTTCATAAGACTTTAAAGGAAATATAAAGAATAGATATTACCTCTCCATCCTATTCCTTAAGAATCATAATTTTATTCCTACCATATTCCATTTCATAAAATTAAACGTAGTATACAAATTATAATTATATTCTTATCTTATTTTATTCCACAAACCAAACATGTTATAAAAGGTTTTATAGTTCTTCTATATGTGCTTTTAATCATTGATATAAAATCATAAATCCAATACATGATTTAGTTATTTTATTATGAAATCCTTTCTTTAATTCACGATTTTAGATAATTTGAAATCGTACATTGAATATAATCTTTGATAAGATATTTTCGCGATTATTTTAAGCTTGTAGTGCTTCATAAGACACTAAAGAAAAGGTGTGAGAATTGATTACATGTGAATTTTTAATCAAAATCATAGCAAGGTATTTATAATATGAGTGACTTAAAAAATCAAGAAATTATATAACTAAAGGTTAAAGATTTATTTATATATTTTTTCTGATAAAAAATTTGTGTTAAGTTATTATAAAATGACATAAAATTTCATTATTGTTTTTCGGAAGTTGTAGTCTAATATAAAAAGCTATCTCTTTTTGAGGAATGAATTAATTTGGTAAACTTGAGTGCTATACTAAGAATGCCTTTTGCCCATTAGTAATATCTAATTTGTGTATATGTGTGTGTTTGTATACTTAACCTTGTAAGTACAATTGACAATAATTTCAATTTATGACATAACTCTTTTATTAATTATGATAAAAATTTTAAATCTCTAAATTGATCTATTTAGTTAATATTCTCATCTTCAAATTAATTCGTCTATACATAATACAACTATCGATTCTCTATAAAATAAAACGAATGTTTTCTAGTATTGTCTTCAAATTGCTAAATGCCTACATAAAAAATAATAGTAAAAATTATAAAAATATTTATAAATATAGCTTTTTATTTTTAGCCTATATCTTTGGAGAAATTGGATGAAAGCAAAATAAGCTTTAGAATTCAACTATTTATTCAGATTTTAAGTGCTCTATTATATTATAGTTAAAAGTTACAATTTTTTCTCTATGTAAAATTATCATTTAAGCAAGAATGATTTTGTAAACCCTAAGATTTTTTCAATTTAATATTTGAGAGTTGTTCTTGAGAGTTGGTAGGATATTCAATCCTAACCCTAGAGTGTACCTTAATTTACCCTAATATACCTAATAAAATGATAAAATGAAAACCCTAAACCCTAAAGTGACCGATCAAAATCTTAATTTGACTTAGAAACCCTAAAATAGTAACTTAAAGCCCTAAATGAAATAGTAAACCCTAAATCGAAGCTCAAAATCCAACCTAAACCCAAAAGTAAAAAAAAAAATCTTTATAAATGCCCCAAATCACATAATTAAATATTGATAGCTGACATTAATTATCAAATGATGTCAATCAACTCAATTTAGCAACAACACAACATTAAATTGTAAATTAATTATGGCATTGATTAGGGGCATGAAATGGCTAGGGTATTTGATTCCTAATCACTAATCACTCGAGCTAATTGAACTTACTTAAGCCATTAAGTGAATCATTCATTGGACAAAAATCATGTAAATGTAAGAACTTGATGTAATCACCTGGCTTAGTATGGACAATGTAAACATCATGCATTGTGATGAACTTCCTTGATCATTAGTATGAAAACATAACAAAAGCGTGACCAAATACATGGCTTCCCTTGCTGGTTGAAACATTTAGGGGTATGAAAATGTCAAATCTTGGCTTCTCAAGCATTCTACAACATTAAGTAACAACTTGGAAATTCCCTGTTAAAAACATGACTGATGCCTAAAGGAGGAATATAAGACAAATTTCTTTAATATCCAACTTGCAAACATAATAAAGTACGGTTAGGAAAATATTAAACTTAAAACTCTTTAATTAAAGTAGCAATATTAGAGCTTTTAGAAGAAAATACATAAAACTAATGAAAAGCCACAAAAATCAACTTAGGTCGAGACCATTAGCAAGTCTAGCCAAAATTTCCATACATAAAATGCTAAATGAAGGCCTAATTTAGGTAAAGAATTGATTAAGATTGGTTCAAATAAGTTTAGAGCCTGAATGAAGCCCAAAAGACTCAAAAGAGGCCTGAAAGTATGACCCCTATAACTAATTTGAACTTTTCTAAAATTGTACGCCTCAAATAACCAAAATGACCCAACCATTTGAAAGTATACTCAAAGACTTTTAAAACCATTATAGGAATGCGAAAAACATGATTGAGATAAAGAAGCTATGGTCAAAAAATGAAACTAGTCCAAACCAATAAGTATAGTGAATTTCGTTAATTAATTCGAATAGTTTAGTACACATCTGCTTATAGAATGTTATTCTCCTTTTCAGGCGATAGTGGTTTCAAGCTTAAATTTCCACCATATTGCTATGATTAGTAGTGGATATGGTTGAGTGAGTATACTTATGATTATTGCGCTTTATTGTGTTTGTAAATTTAGTGGCTCCTAAATGTTTTATATGCTAAATATGGATGTATGTAGTTTAGGGATTGCATGTAAATGAATTGTGTTGTGATTTATGATAAATGAAAATAATATATATATATATATTAGCACTACCTAAATACAATGTTGTACATTATAATGATAGGCTTGTTGAGTGTCCATGATATTGTGATAGTCACCTTAACAACTGGGCTTAACAAAATTGACTTAAGAAGTAAATTGGATCATGTACATCATGATCTACATGTAAAAGGTTGTTAGCGTCATACAATAGTATAGAAAAGTCATATGGAGGTAATTATCCATACATAAACTTACCTTGATCTTTGGGAATTATTGAGTACTGAGAAATGTCATCCTCTAATTGAGACCAGTTCAGGGATTCATTACTTAGGGGTAGGCGAGATTGAGTGCATTGCCTATATCTACACCCCTTTGGGCATGTATATATATATATATATATATTGTACTACTAAATTATTATTTTAGTTTATTTCAAGATCGATACAGTATGAGCTTTGAATAAAAAAAAATGGAGTTGGGAAATCGAGCCCAAGGTGATTGGAACCTAAGCTAATGTATTGGTTGTTATTTTCTAACCTAGAGGGTGTTAAATTTATGCTATATGTGGCTTATGATTGGTTACATATGTTGTTGCATTTTATATGCTTACTAATTAAATTGTGTGATAATTGTTTGGTAGTACAATATGAGGAATATTTTACTAAGTTAGATATAGCTTACACTTCTATAGTATGTCTTTGTTACAGGAGCACGTGTGGTTAGAGTTTAGTCATCAAATGCCGAAGATTGGTACATAAGATGTAGGGATGAGGAGTGGAAAGATGAGAGCATGAGAGATCATTATTTCCATTGTTAAGACTCTTTGTAGTCATAATGTGTTTTGTAATATGAGTAGATATGAAAACTACTTTAGTGTCTCTACCTGTACTTATTTATAATAATTGGTCTTTCACCATAAATTGTAATTTAACTCAGAGTAACCAAACACGAGTACATCTTGTACATTATATGACAAATCTTTAATTAATAAGAGAGTTATTCTTAAGTTTTTGTGTTGTATACAAGAAGTTGTTATATTAAAAGTACTTTAATAACAATAACAGATACATGTTTTTATATAAACATCCGAAATAAAATTCTTTCCAATCATAGCTATTTTCTTCATTTCTAAATTTATTTGGCTAACATGTTATTTATATTATGTAAGACACTAAAAATCCCCTTATACTTTAGTATAGTAGATATAAATAGATATTATTAAAACAAGTAAAGGTTTTGTTGGTGTCTTGCATATTTTACATAGTTATTTACATAGTTAAAAAAAAAGAAAGATATAAAAGCTAGAACTAAGACAAAGAAAGTTATAATAAAAGTGGAAATATAAAAGTTATATGGATTGATTTTATAAGAATATTTATCTATTAATTATTGATAAATGATAATATAAGAAAAATGTATATTTTTTTTGCATAATTAATTTATTAAATTAACTATTTATTATTTTTAGGTAAACCTATTGAAAAGGATGTGCATATGTTATAATAATATAATATAAAATGAGTGATGAAATGAAATGGAAATAGGAAAAAATAAAAGCCTAGATTTCCTTCTTTTTTTTTCTTACTATTGTTCTCCTCCAAAGTCAAAACCCCCCATTCACCACCTCCAAATTGTAAAATGATTTAGAGTAACTTGACATGAGTACATCTTATACATGGTATGACAAATCTTTGAATGATAAGAGAATTATTCTTAGGTTTTTATGTTGTATATGATGGGCTGTTATGTTATAAGTACTTTAATAGGCATAACATATACATTTTTTTTATATAAACATCTGAAATAAAATTCTTTCCAATCTTATAGCTATTTTCTTTATTTCTAAATTTATTTGGCTAACATGTTATTTTTGTTATGTAAGACAGCAGAAATCCCCTTATACTTTAGTACAGTAGATATAAAGAGGTACTATCTATATCATTATTATTAAAAGAAGTAAAGGTTTTGTGGGTGTCTTGCATATTTTATATAGTTATTTACATAGTTAAAAAAAAAGACGTAAAAGCTATAATTAAGACAAAGAAAGCTATAGTTAAAGCAGAAATATAAAAGTCATATGGATCGATTTTATAAGAATATTTATCTATTAATTATTGATAAATGATAATATAAAAAAATGTATTTTTTTTTACATAATGGATTTATTAAATTAACTATTTATTATTTTTAGGTAAACCTATTGCAAAAGATGTGCATATGTTAGAATAATATAATATAAAATGAGTGATGAAATCAAATGAAAATAAGAAAAAAATAAAAGCCTAGATTTCCTCTTTTTTTTTTCTTTTTTTTTAACTATTGTTCTCCTCCAAAGTCAAAACCCCCCAACACCACCTCCAAATTGTAATTTGACTTAGAATAACCTGACATGAGTACATCTTACACATTGTATGACAAAACTTTGAATAATAAGAGTGTTATTCTTAGGTTTTTGTGTTGTATATAATGAGTCGTTATGTTACGAGTACTTTAATAGGCATAACATATACATTTTTTTTATATAAACATTTGAAATAAAATTCTTTCCAATCATAGCTATTTTCTTCATTTCTAAATTTATTTGGCAAGCATGTTATTTATATTATGTAAGACACTAAAAATCCCCTTATGCTTTTGTATAGTAGAAGTAAAAGTTTTGTTAGTGTCTTGCATATTTTACATAGTTAAAAAAATATATATAAAAGCTAGAATTAAGAAAAAGAAAGTTATAGTTAAAGCAGATATATATAAGTTATATGGATCGATTTTATAAGAGCATTTATCTATTAACTTTTCATAAATGATAATATAAAAAAAATTATATTTATTTTTACATTATTGATTTATTAAATGAACTATTTATTATTTTTAGGTACACCTATCACAAAAGATATGCATATGGTAGAATGATATAATATAAAATGAGAGATAAAATAAAATGAAAATAGGAAAAAATAATAACCCAAAATTTCAATTTTTTTGTTTTTTAGTCCCTTTCTCCTCCAAAGTCAAACCCCCCTAAACACCGCTTTGAATTGTAATTCGACTTAGAGTACGTTGATCTAAGTATGTCTTGTATACTGTATGACAAATATTTGAATAATAAGGAAGTTATTCTTAGGTATTTGTGTTGTATATGACAGGAAGTTATGTTAAGAGTACTTTAATAGGCATAACAAATACACGCTTTTTTTTTTATGACCATCCGAAATAAAATTCTTTCCAATCATATCTATTTTTTTTTCATTTTTAAATTTATTTGGCTAACATGTTATTTATATTATGTAAGATACTAAAAATCCCCTTATACTTTAGTATAGTAGATATAAATAGATAATATTTATATTTGTATTATTAAATAAGTAAAGGTTTTGTTGGGGTCTTACATATTTTGTATAGTTATTTATATAGTTAAAAAAATATATATATATATAAGCTAGAATTAAGATAAAAAAGTTATAGTATAAGTGGATATATAAAAGTTATATGGATCTATTTTATAAGAATATTTATCTATTAATTTTTAATAAATGATAGCATAAAAAAATTGTATTTTTTACATTGTTGATTTATTAAATTGACTTTTTATTATTTTTAGGTACACCTATAGCAGAAGATATGTATTTATTAAAATAATATAATATAAAATGAGAGATGAAATGAAATGAAAATAGGAAAAAATAAAAGCCCAATTTATCTTTTTTTTTTTTTTACTCCCTTTCTCCTCCAAAGTCAAAACCCCCAAACAACGCCTCCGAACCTCAAATCTCTCTATAAATAGCCCTTCTCTCCATTAATGTCCCTTATTTGGGAACCCCTCTTCTCTCTCAATTTGGGAGAGCGAACTCAGTGCACGATTTGCATGAGCAGTCAACTCAGCGTTATCTAGAATCAGTACGCTTAACAATCCGTAACATAACAATTCAAATTTGAAGAGGAAGAAAAAAAGCAAGTTTGGGCTTTTTATTAGGGTTTGTTAAAGTAATGGAGGAAGATCACGAGTATGATCCTTCCTATAATGACGATGATGACGAGGAGATTACACAGGAAGATGCTTGGGCGGTTATCTCTGCGTATTTTGAAGAGAAGGGTTTGGTTCGTCAACAGCTGGATTCGTTCGATGAGTTCATTCAGAACACTATGCAGGAGATTGTGGACGAGGCGGCTGATATCGAGATTCGCCCTGAATCGCAGCATAACCCCGGGCACCAACCCGATTTTGCCGAGGTCCGTGAGTTGTTTTGGTTGATTTTCACGGATTGGTGGTTTATTAAGCGTGTTGTGGCTGTAGCAGATAGTGGAATCAATTGAATTTGGTCTCAGTGCGTTCATTTGGTGGTTAATTTTAGTTGATTTCACGATTGTGGGTTATGTTTTGTAAGTGTTTTTGTCGCTGCAGTAGTTATTGAACTTGATTGAAGTTTTTAATAAAAATGGGAGGACAAGAAGAGGAAAGGGGAGCTTTGGGTGTTTGAATTGTTGTTTCGTGCTGGTGTTAGTATTACAGAAAGATGGAATGTGGTATGTGTGAGGATAAAAAGACTGGATACTGGTTCTTAGTCTAATTGATTCGAATTCTGCACTTGTTTGGACTATAGTTTAGGTTGTTTTAATGCAGTATTTGGTAGCAGTGACTATTTTCTGGAGGCCTTTGGTTTTTGGTTGGCTTATATTGCTGAAGTGGCGGGGCCTGTAGGTTGGTTTTTTTAACAGGTACAAAAATGTGGAGGAGGATGTGGATTATCTTCAACTTAATTGACTAGACTATTTCACGAGGGTTTAAAATGGTTAGATCAGATGGTTTGGAGAATTATCATAATTCTTGCACAGTTTAGAATCATGTTTGAATTAGCTACACCTGCAAATTTGTGTGGATAAATGATGAAAACTTGGGTCTATCCATTTGCAGTGAGGCATGGAATGAAGCCACTGTGCAAAATTTAGCATAATAGTGTTTTGTTCTTTTCTGTTAATTTTTCAAGCGTTTCATATGCCTTTGTTTTCTGGCCATTCATTACATATGCCCTTTGCAAATGGAAATTTTGTAAGTATATGGTGCTGGACTGTAAAGCTGTTTGATATGCTCTTGCAGACTATATATAAAATCAGTTTTGGTCAAATTTACTTGAGTAAGCCCATGATGACGGAGTCTGATGGAGAGACTGCAACTTTATTTCCAAAGGCTGCTCGGTTGAGGAATCTAACATACTCAGCTCCTCTATATGTTGATGTAAGTAAAAAAGTGATTAAGAAAGGTCACGATGGTGAAGAAGTCACTGAAACTCAGGATGTACCCAAAGTTTTTATTGGGAAGGTATGGAAAACTAGAGTAATGTGTAGATGTTGTTAATGTGCTTTTATCTGCTGTATAGTTCTCTTGATTGTTGTGAAAATTCAGGTCCCTATAATGCTTCGATCTAGTTATTGCACGCTGTATCAGAACTCGGAGAAGGATCTGACAGAGCTGGGGGAATGTCCTTATGATCAAGGTGGCTACTTTATTATAAATGGTAGTGAAAAGGTTTTGATTGCTCAGGAGAAGATGAGCACAAATCACGTGTATGTCTTCAAAAAAAGACAGCCAAATAAATATGCTTATGTGGCTGAAGTTCGATCAATGGCTGAGTCCCAAAACCGGCCACCTAGCTCAATGCATGTAAAAATGCTTTCTCGAACCAGTGCTAAAGGGGTAATGCAAATTAATCCAGAAACTTTTGCTGATGATATTCATTCACTTACTATCTGCTGCAGGTAACTTCCGCAATATTAATGTCCCATTACTTGCTCTGTTTTAATTAAATTGCAGGGAGCTTCAGGGCAATACATTAGGGCTACTCTTCCATACATCCGAACTGAGATTCCTATTATCATTGTTTTTCGTGCTTTGGGATTCGTCGCTGATAAGGATATATTGGAGCACATATGTTATGATTTCTCTGATACTCCAATGATGGAGTTGCTTCGTCCTTCCCTTGAAGAGGCCTTTGTCATTCAAAATCAACAGGTACTTCCTCAAATTTCTCCTTTATAGACGGTACAAGATGCAGTTACATGAGATTCTAACAGTGTTTCTATGGGGAGATTTTTCACATTATGTTTTAGATATTGTTCCACCCTCTCAACGGGGGACTTTAAAAACAAAGGAGGGTGTGGTGTAATGTAGTTAGCTATTGGAACAAGGACTGATATTTGGCTGTGGATGGAGAAGTAAATTAATATATCAATAAAAGTTACTCAGAAAAATCAGTCTTTTAATAGAGGCATTTTAATGTTTGGTATCAATATGCTAATATGTTCCTTTCTGATAAGAATACCTTGCATTTTTGTTTCAGTGATGAGTAGTTTTTTTGACTTCTGTTTCCTTTTTCGGGGAACCAAAGTTGATACTGACATTTCAGCACTTACTGTTACCCATATGATAATTAATTGTGCAATGTTATTGAAGTTGTATCTGTGACCTTTGTGGTAAAAGTAACTAAAAGAATGTAAAGATGTCTGAAAATGTGGCAGACTTGTTGGCAAAAAGATATTTAATGATATTTTACCAAGGTGATGGCCTCAAACATCTTTGATGTTATAGGATGGCTGTCATTTGTAAATCCTTTTTGGTTAATTGTTCTTTGTATAATTAATTATGTGTGTTGTCAGTTTTTTTTTTAATCTATCATTGAAGTCAATTTTTGGCACACTTATTATAATCCTAAATCATGTGGCTGAACAATCATAGTTATGATTTTTATCATATATAAATTTGTGACGATGTGGACCTGACAAATCTATGCTTTCTTTTGGTTTATAAGGGGCAAATGTGATCTTCAGGAGCATTGCTGGTTTCGCATACATTCTTACATATTTCTTCTTGTATGTACTTCAGGTTGCGCTAGATTATATAGGAAAGAGAGGTCAAACTGTTGGTGTAACACGAGAAAAAAGAATCAAGTATGTGTTTGCTTAGTTGGTGCAGACAGTTTTCTATGTCTTTGTGGTGCTTAAATGAACGCTGCTTTGCTTCCTTTTGCAGATATGCCAAAGATATCCTTCAGAAAGAAATGCTTCCTCATGTTGGTGTTGGAGAGTATTGTGAGACAAAGAAAGCATACTATTTTGGGTATCTGATGCCTCCTTTGGATGAATTCATACTTTGGGCATATGTCAAATTTCAGTTATGCATGATGTCTTTTCTTATTCTGCCAGATATATCATTCACCGGCTTCTACTTTGTGCCCTTGGACGAAGGGCAGAAGATGATAGGGACCACTACGGTAACAAAAGGCTGGATCTTGCCGGTCCATTACTTGGGGCCCTCTTCAGACAGGTTTGTTTTTTTCCTCCTTTGAGGGTTTAAAAATTGCATTTTCGTGTGACCTCTGAGCATATATGCGCTATACTTAATATTTTCCTTCTTTTGTTGCAGCTATTTCGAAAATTGACAAAGGATGTGAAGTCTTATGTGCAGAAGGTTGCCCACCAAAATCCAGTTTTTTGTTGATCCATGTTTTTTTAATCAAAATTAGTGCTGGGTTTATATATATTAATTCGTTCATGGTACAGTGTGTTGACAATGGAAAAGATGTCAACCTTCAATTTGCAATTAAGGCAAAAACCATTACCAGTGGTCTTAAATACTCACTTGCCACTGGGAACTGGGGTCAAGCTAATGCAGCTGGAACAAGGGCTGGTGTGTCACAGGTCTGTCAATTTTAACCTGCAGACATTTCCCCTCCTCAAATCAAGTGTCTTTTGAATATTATTTCGTTACAGTTGTTTTTTGTTACTTAATTATGCTTTCCTGTGGTGAATGTCGCAGGTGCTGAATCGTTTAACTTATGCCTCAACTTTATCTCACTTGAGAAGATTAAATTCACCCATTGGGCGTGAAGGTAGGGACTTTCTTCTATTCCTGGATGCTGTTTAATTGTATCCATCATATGACATGGCACTAATTCCTGATTTATATTTTCAGAATAGTATTGATTAACCACTCTCCCATGTAGATCAGTCTGAGTATTTGATGTGTTATCGTCTGTTAGATTCTTAACCAGCATGGCCTTAAACAGGAAAATTGGCAAAGCCCCGTCAGCTGCACAATTCACAATGGGGAATGATGTGTCCCGCTGAAACACCCTGAGGGACAAGTGAGTATTTTAGTTTAATTATTAAATTATATCTGTATATTCATTTACTTGGAGAATATTTTTTATGTCATTTTTTGCTATTACATCAGGCTTGTGGGCTTGTGAAGAATCTCGCCTTGATGGTTTATATAACTGTTGGATCAGCTGCGTATCCTATACTGGAATTTCTGGAAGAATGGGGCACAGAAAATTTTGAGGTTCTTGAATTTTATTTCTTGCTGATCAATGCAGTTCCGTATTTATTGTTTTTTTCTTTTCCTTTTTTTTTTTTTACATTTTATTGATTTCAGGAAATATCTCCTGTGGTTATTCCTCAAGCTACGAAAATTTTTGTCAATGGTTGTTGGGTGGGAATCCATCGAGACCCTGATATGTTGGTGAAAACATTGAGAAGATTGAGGAGACGGGTAATGATGCTATGCTTCAAGATTGGAAGTTTTCTTGTGAACCAAATTGTTTAGTACACTGCGATAGTCAGTCTTTAGCACACATTCTGGTGTTATATTTTTCTTGGCAATTAAGTGGGGAGTAGGGTTTTGAGCCTAGACTTGTGCTTACCGACCAACTGGACGTCAAAAGGGTTTCAAATCAAAATCCAAAGCTTTATTCTGTATTTGTTAAGTATGCTAGGAACTGGGTGGACCCATTCATGTGGTTGCTTTAGCATTTGTCTGTTATGTATATCTTCTTGTGTGTGTGTGTGAGAGATAAATAAATTTTTGGTTATGTTATTGTATATATTTTCCCGTAGTGTGAGATCAAACTTTTGCAGTGTAAGAATATGCACGCTAAAATTAAAATTTTTTAAGCTATTGTTCTGTGGTGTGGATGAACTAATATTCTTGAATATCATATGTAAAAGGGAATGTTATTGAAGGGAATGCTGCTATAATTTGTATTTTGGGTGGATATTAGGGCTTTTGTCTTATTTAAGGATTTGCATTTTGAGATGCATCCCATTCTTGTTTTTCGTAGATTTCTCATCTTACCATGTACTATACTTTGTAATCATGACTTGTTTTCGACTAATGAGGCTTCTGACATAAAGTAAAATTCGTTTGATTTCCTTGATTCAAGAATGATTCTTGTATGCCTCCATTCTTGCACTATCACATGCTCAAAAGCTGCTTCAATCAACTAACAGCATATTTGTTTTGTGAACAGATACTCAATTTGTTCGCAATAAACACAGAAGTGATATTTCTATTTAAGTAGAAAAATCTAGACACTAGAATTCTTCTATTTCTCTATTGGGGTTTATAGATAAGAGATTGGCTGCTGAAAGTATTGTTTATGTTTTAACCTTCGGAGTACCACTGCAGGTTGATGTTAATACTGAGGTTGGGGTAGTGAGAGATATTCGATTGAAAGAACTGCGGATATATACTGACTATGGTCGATGCAGTCGTCCGTTGTTCATTGTTGAGAAGCAGCGACTTCTTATAAAGAAGCAAGACATTCATGCACTGCAACAGAGAGTGAGTGGTACTTGATAGTTTGTTTTGCTTGTTTTGATTTTTTGGAGTGGTGCTTACATCAGTTTGTTCATATAATTTCAGGAAAGCCCAGAAGATGGTGGCTGGCATGATCTGGTTGCAAAGGGATATATAGAATATATTGATACTGAGGAAGAAGAAACTACAATGATTTCAATGACCATAAATGTGAGTTGCCTTTACTTGGAACATATGCTGAGTTTTGGATTAGCTCTCTGATTTTTTTTTTTTTTGTGGGCCAAAATTAGCTCTCTGATTATTAGCTACCTTTACTCACCAGGATCTGGTGCAAGCAAGGCTTAATCCAGAGGAGGCATATACTGAAACTTACACCCATTGTGAAATCCATCCATCATTAATTCTAGGTGTGTGCGCCTCAATTATACCATTCCCAGATCATAATCAGGTACTATCTCACACCTGAGGACATTATTAGTATCAATATTATACACCTTTGCTTACTTACCAATGGTTTACAGTCCCCACGTAATACATATCAATCAGCAATGGGAAAGCAAGCCATGGGAATTTACGTGACAAACTATCAATTCCGGATGGTGGGTCCTTACATGTCCTTGCTCTTGCACTTTTCTGTTGAATCTGTGTTGTTCCTGTTCAAACTGAAAAACGAGGATCAATGTTTTTTGAAATTTATTGAGATATTCCAGTTGTTGTGTCGGTCTCAGGATACCCTGGCATATGTGCTTTACTATCCTCAAAAGCCTCTGGTTACTACCCGAGCCATGGAACACCTTCATTTTAGGCAGCTTCCTGCAGGAATTGTAAGTGCTTGAAGATAGAGTACTGGATCTGATATATGGCCGCATCTTGGGTCTATTTCTCTAATTGCTATCCTTTGCAATGTTATAGAATGCAATTGTTGCCATTGCCTGCTACTCTGGATATAATCAAGAAGACTCTGTCATCATGAACCAATCATCCATTGATCGTGGGTTCTTCCGGTCTTTATTTTTCCGTTCATACAGGTGAGGTTCCTTGCTGATATGATTATACTTGAATATTTTCTCTATCATGGTTGGTTCGTTGATTTACCCAGAATTGCATCCTCCTTCCTTGAACAGGGATGAGGAGAAAAAGATGGGAACCCTTGTGAAAGAGGATTTTGGGCGTCCTGATCGATCTAATACGATGGTGAGGATTACGTTTTGCTTGAATGTTCTCTCATTTGTGATCTCCGATGGTATGGGCTTCCCTTTTACTTTGTCTCTGGTAGTGGAGTTGTAATCATTTAACATGTCAATATCTTGGCAGGGCATGCGGCATGGTTCTTATGATAAGTTAGATGATGATGGTCTTGCACCTCCAGTGAGTATTATGCTGATGTGGTTGATGAGCTTGTTTGTTGTCCTTATCCTCCTCTATTTTTCTGAGAGATGACTAAGTTCTCTTTTCTGGTGGTAGGGTACAAGGGTTTCAGGTGAGGATGTTATTATTGGAAAGACCACACCAATTGCACAGGAGGAAGGCCAGGGACAGGCTCAGAGATATACTAGGCGGGATCACAGCATAAGCTTACGCCACAGTGAGACAGGAATAGTTGATCAAGTCTGTCCTTTTGAATTAGTGGCTTTTAATCTTTTGTTGCTCTAAAGATTTTTTATACTATAATTGGTGTTAGTGTTATTGTACTATATATCCATTGCTCTCTTCATCACCTATTTATTATTTTTATAGGTTTTGCTGACAACGAATGCCGATGGTTTGAGGTTTGTTAAAGTGAGAGTGAGATCTGTTCGGATACCTCAAATTGGTGACAAATTTAGTAGTAGACATGGACAGAAAGGAACAGTGGGCATGACCTACACACAGGAGGATATGCCATGGACTGTGGAAGGAATCACTCCTGATATCATTGTTAATCCTCATGCTATTCCATCTCGTATGACAATTGGGCAACTTATTGAGTGTATTATGGGAAAGGTTGCAGCTCATATGGGAAAAGAGGGAGATGCCACTCCTTTTACTGATGTTACTGTAAGTTTCTTTGTTTGGAACCTTTCATTTGGGTTACATTTTTTTTTGCTTTCGCTTTCTCATTAAATGAAGGAAAAGGTTTTTTTTCAAGCCTTCCACAGTTCCTTCTTGGATATCGTGGTCCTTTCTGTATAAATTTGAGTTGCTATCTCTAGTTTGTAAAGTTTAATAGCACTGTGCTCTCATAAATACAATGTCCTTGTGGACCTGGTCTCAGGCACCTCCATCATAGGAGCTCTGCTGTGAATTTTTAGTTCTCAGCCTAGTGAATTGTGTTTAAATGATTCCTAGACACCTGGCATTGGGCTGTTAACTTTGATGTACAACAAGTTGCTGTGGTTTCAAAATAAGGTTCCATTCCTAAAATTACCTAATAGTCTTTTTAAATACGATGTAGGTGGACAACATTAGCAAAGCTCTTCACAAGTGTGGCTATCAGATGCGTGGATTTGAAACCATGTACAATGGCCATACTGGCCGGCGGCTCACAGCTATGATATTCCTTGGACCCACTTACTACCAAAGACTTAAGCATATGGTTGATGACAAGATCCATTCACGGGGTAGGGGTCCAGTGCAAATCCTAACCAGGCAGCCTGCTGAGGGGCGTTCTCGTGATGGGGGTCTTCGATTCGGAGAGATGGAAAGAGATTGTATGATTGCACATGGTGCAGCTCACTTTCTCAAGGAGAGGCTATTTGACCAAAGTGATGCATACAGAGTTCATGTATGTGAGCTCTGTGGGTTGATAGCGATAGCAAACCTCAAGAAGAATTCGTTTGAGTGCAGAGGTTGCAAAAACAAGACTGATATTGTTCAGGTTGATATTATTTGTCATTTTTTTCACTTGACCCAGTTTTTGTTGTAATGTCCGTTCTTTTAATTGCCCAGTATTAATGTGTTCTTATATTTGTTTCCAGGTTCACATACCTTATGCTTGTAAGTTGCTCTTCCAAGAGCTTATGGCTATGGCTATAGCACCAAGAATGCTAACCAAGGAAATCAAGCCATTGAAAGACCAAAAGAAGAAGGGAGCCTAAAACGGTTTTTATTTGATTTTGTTGTTTCTTGGAGCTCACACTACAAACGTAGATGGAATCTGGCACTTTTATCTTTCCCGGTGAGGACTTGGTAGTTGTCAGGGTTTAATGTACGTGACCTGAAACAGGTATTTGTCCAGTCACTACATCGATATTTGTCGCTGCTTTTCTTCTTCACGGAATAAACTGTTGACAAAGCAGAAGAGAGAGGGTGAAGTAGCATTACCCTATGTTTTTGGATTTATGGGCTTCTGTCGTTCTCTGGTTTTGCAGTAAGTTCATTCCCTTGTGATCCAAGAGCTAGAACTTGGGAAGGAGTTGGAGCGGACGATGGTCATCGAGCCATTTTAATGCGACAGCTGCATTATGTACTGAAAGTAGTTGTGTGTTTGCTCGTTCATTCTCGAGTATTTAGACACTATACGGGGACTAATTTAATTTTTGTACTCCTTTTGACAGTTAAATATTAGATAGTATTCAAGCAGAACAATTTTCTGTATTCAACCCCCCTGAAAAATTAGGTAGATCAGGAAAACCAGATTTTTTTTTGTAATATTAACACTGTTTACATATGTCTAGTGGATATACAAAGCTCTATCCCTGTTCTGTGTTGTCCATTTTGTCTGAAAATGTACTTAATTGCGCGCTCAAACACAACACAAACACCCAACCCCCCACCACCTCAGCCGGAAATCATGACTAGCATTTAACCTTTGGATGGATCCAAAAAGTACTGTGGTCATTTTGATTACCATTAAAAGTTAGTTCATCAGCAGATCCTATTCGGGCAATTGAGAATTGAGTAATTGCGATAGATTTGAAGTTTACACTCTTGATGTTATGGAACAATTTGATTGAATGAATTTTTTCTTATGCCCATGTATATTATGTGAAATCTTGCCTACAGGGTAAAAATGAAATCTTATCTATATTATGTGATTTTCCTATCATAAGAAGCACTTAAAATGCTCATAATGAAGTAAAAGTGGAATAAAATACAATTAAGGTAATCATGGAGACAAATTACAATTGAATTTAGGGAAAATCACGAAAATATGACTCATGTTTTGATTCTTTTGCATACTTATAACTTGTATTTTTCTTTTTGATAAACAAATGAATTGTGTTTTTTACTATATGTTAATGCTACTTAGGAACATACGTACATCATCTTATGATTGGTTTGCAATAGTCAATTTAATAAAATAACATTATCAAATAAATTTAATTATATAATTGGATAAAAATAATAATACATTATAAGAAATAGAAGAAAGAAAAAAGAACTAAAAAAGAAAAGAAAACAATAAAAACCTTCTCAAGGCTTTTGATTTTATTGAGTTATTGGTGATTATGGGAGGTTACTCATCATGCTTAAAGCAACATGGTCAACCAACCCCAAGGCTTAGGTGCATGTGAAACAAATCCAACACCCCACCACCCCTTCCAAACTTCCTAATGGTTGCTGGCAAGGAAGCCAAAGGTTTATACTAGATTCTTTTTTTTTTTTTAATTTTTTATTTTCTCTAAATGATATTATTTTATTAAATTAATTGTTATGAATGAGAATCATAAGATGATATATATATAGCATTAACACAGTAAAAAAATATACGTTATATGTTTCTCAAAAGGAAAAAATACAAGTCATGAATTCGTAAAGAAATAAAATATAAGTAATGTTTTTGTAATTTTTCCTTAAATTCAACGGTGTATGGTTGGTATTCGTGTTAAGGCTACTTATTGAAAAACTCACTGCTTTTTCACAAAGATAGATCAAATTTGATTTCTCATCCGTACAATGTCCCAAACGAAACGCCTAATCACATATTAGTAAATTTGTTAACTAACGTGTTAAATTCAATGCTACTTGTTAATCAATTAGCAGCCAAGCATTCCCGCGTCTTTCCATCTCAATTTGGTGCATTGACAACGCTATCATTCTCAATACGGGGCTCATAAGCACAAAAAGGAATGCAACTATACAAGGCAAACGCTTCTTCTTTTCTGTTTCTCTACATCAAGGGCTGAATAATTTGATGCCTTGACTGATATTGCAACAACTTAACCAATGAGAATTGTAGTGACTCCAGATAAGGATAGGGCCAGAGCGGCTGTTGAGGCCAATTATGTGGGCTGATGAATTGATAACACACGCATTAAACTTCATAAGAGGATGCAACATCACAGGATATATTTCCAAGGCTGCATAGATACTTAAACTAGTTAAACATTAATATAACACTTGTACCGTTACATCGGCAATTTGGTTGCCCAATTAGTTGTCAACAATCATTTACATATCATGCTACAAATCATGGAGACTCTTGTTGCCTAGCTGCATTGTAATTGCTTCAAAGCATCCCCCGAAAAAGAAAACAAAAAAAGGAGCTTGAAAGTTACTAATATTGAAAAAATGGGTAATCTCCCATTTACATAGTCATTTACAGGAGAAAAACCGGCATTCCATGCATGTTCCAGTAACTAACATCCTCAAGGCACAACAGGAGAAAAACTATGAGTTCTTGGATGCCTCTTCTTGTTCTTCCAAAATTCATCCTTCTTTCTTTTCTTTTTAGGGCTCAATGAACCCGTTTTGCTATTGACTATGCCAAGGATAGCACTCCTATCCTTCTTGTTCTTTATTGCCGCTTTAACATCTAATATCGCCCTGAGCTTTTCATAGGATTTGGGATCTGGAACTTGGCCGCTTTTCACCATCATCTTGTGATAGAAGAATGCCCTCTTAAAATCGCGTACACGAACATACACATAAATCATTGTTGAGTAAGTTATTGAATCAGGTTTTAGATTCAAAGCTGCCATTTCTTTCAACAACTGTGGCAACCTTGAGTGTTGTCCACCTCTTGCATATCCATTCATTAGGATATTATATGTCATAACAGTAGGATGCAGACCAATCTTTCCATATTCGGAAATCACATCTCTTGCTTCAACATAAAGTCCTTGTTTAGCGAACCCATCAAGAAGAATGTTAAAGGTTACTCGGGTCCCTTCAATCTTCTCACTAATCATCATTTTCCACAATTTCATCAGCATATCAGTATCACCAGCACGCCTGAATGCATCTAATAGTGTTGTGTACATCTCTATGGACGGTTTGATCCTTTCTCGCTGCATATTTTCAAATGCTGCATAAGCTTTTTCATGCCAACCACTGACTGAATAAGCATGAATTAATGCGGTATAAGAATGTGAATTTGGTTCAATGCCAAGTTTCCTCATCCTCAAAAATGCATCAGCAGCATTGTCACTCATTTTTTTCAGCCTCCCATATGCACTAATCAGGCATGTGTATGAAGTGGCATTAGGCTTTACACCCATCTCTTGCATTTCTAGCAGCAGCTTTTCAACAATCTCGGGCTGCATTCTTCTGCTGTATGCATCCATTAAGATATTAAAGGAGGCAGAAGTATACTGCAGGCCTTTTGCTTTAATTTCAGCAAAGAGACCCTCAGCTTCTTCAATTTGGTTTGATTTACAATAACCATCCATCAAAGAGTTGTAGATAATGACGTTTGAGGAAATACCTCTCTTTTCCATCTCTGTTTGTATAATAAGGGCTTCCTTCTTCAGCCCCTCATCGCAAAATGATTTTATTAGAGCACCCAGAACTTCTGAGCTCCAGGTTATACCTTTCCTGTCCATCCTTTGAAAGAACTCCCATACATCTTTGGCACTTCGACCATTTCTCCTCATGACAGTGATAATTATGGAGCATGTTACATGATCTGGCTGAATATTGCTTGCTTCCATTGCTTCATACACCTTCAATGCATCATCAAACCTGCAATATCCAGTGCGCATATTCTTACTCAAATTTTTTTTAGAAAGGAATAAAGCTCAGTTTTTATGAGCATAGAGGCTTTCAGTGAAAAATGCCAATAAAAGATAAGCGGTGTACATACAACTGTCACTTAATTGACCGTACAATGTGTAAAAGACATTCCACAATGTTTCTTTGCCATAACATAACTGAAAGGACTATCTACAAATTTGAGGTTCTCATAAGTACAGGTGGCCCACTAGAAAAGGCTTACTATAATTTTGATGATGTTAAACTAGACAGAGAGAATAAAAAAGAGATACACGAAATATGAACCAAGAAATTGAAGGAGAGAATGCAAACGAAATGACATATCAACCAGCATTATATCAGATTGGACAAAATATGGCGCTTGCAAGACTTAATATATGACTGCACAACTTATATAACTTTCTTCTCGTATACAAAGGCTCTAAAATAGATATCCGTACTGGAGGAGTACTGCAAAAATGATGGCATAGAGCTCCTAAGAAATCAATAGATTATTTTATACAATTTGGCTTGGAAGCTTTGTGATCAATCTTTTGAAAGAGTTGCAAGACGCAAAAGGAAGAGATCATTGTTAACATGATTAACAACATTTGTATAAAGCTTTAGAGTGCCCTTGTAACCAGACTCTTCGATTTTCCTTGCCATACCCGTGTTGGATACTTCGACTACCCCCATGTTCAAGATGACCCGAGGCAACGGGTATAGCAAGGGATCTAAATCAACAAGATTCTGTCCATCATGTCAAAATGAAAGCACAAAAGATCCTGCTTTTGATTACAAGATTTTGAATTCGCATTGCACACTAACAGATGAATATTACAACGTATGAATTGCTTGAAATGCTAATACAATAGTACGATAAGATCATAATATACCTGCCACAGTTCATGAGTCCAGAAAGCACAGCATTATAAACACGAACATCCTGAAATCCCTTCTTTCGGGGCAAACTATGAAACAGAAGCAGCAAGTGGTCACCCATTCCAGCTCTACCCAAGAACGGAAACAGAAGAGAACAAGCACGAGGTGTGACTAAAGGCGGTTCTTGCAAACCCATCCACTCGAAGAAGTAGATTCCACTAATTGCGAGTCCCTCCTTTTCCATCAATTTCAAGACCTCCAAACACTCCTTTGCACTCACTTTTCCCTCAAAGCCCTCTAGCATCTCCCCTAGAGTAGAATTTTCAGGGGAGTCCTTGGCAATTCGCAAAATTTCACCAGGAATTCCGCCTCCTCCTCCTCCTCCTCCCTGTTCCTGCTTCGAATTCAGAGAACCCATTGCTTCTTCTAAATTTTCTTCGGCTTCTTCCGTGTGAGGAGAAAGATGCCAAGCGGAGCGGCGATTCTGCTGCAGTTGAAACCTTCCTTGGAGACGTGGGTCTCTTGTAAAGGTGCGAGATTTGAAGAATCCGAGAACTGGGTCTTCTAGAAGATTATCTTCTTCCTCTTCTTCTTCCTCTTCGTCTTCTTCTTCTTCTTCTTCATGATGTTGTTTCAAATGGGTAAGGAAAATGGGTGGAGAAGAAGAAGAAGAAGAAGAAGAGGGTTGAGCTTGAGGAGATGCATGCAGTTGTAGAGACCTATATGGAGATGGGCGATTGGAGGCTAGGAAAAGGAAGTGAACAGGTGGCTTTGGTGATGACTGGTGGATACCTACGGGAAGAGGAAGATGCCACCGATAGGTCCCCTGAGCCCGGGAGTGAGTCATAATGCACTGTGCCTACCGATATGAACATTTGATACGAGAACGATAATCTCTATTTTATAGGAAAAAGGAAAAAAATAATAATATTATGTTTTTAAAAAATAACCTCAAATATATATATTATTTAAAACCAATACTTCAAATTAATTTGACTCGAAATGCTGACTTTCAATGTCCACTTCAACAAATTTATTATTAATTCATGTTTCCTTTCTTTATTTTATTCTTTTTCCTCATTCACCTGTGTTTTCCTATTTCAATTAAAATTGGTAGATTTTAGGTATATTTCTAAAAATATTCATGGTACATTATAAGCTAGAGTCATATTATTAAAAGAATATATCTACCATAGAAAATGAAATTATCACCACATTACGCTAGTGGTCATAAGCCTCAAGGAAGCTTAATAAATATGTCGTCTTTATCAACAAAGTGAAAATAAAAAAGAATTGGAGATACTTCTATATCTAACAGAAGTGCTTTTAAAATATCAATACAATAAATAACAATTTTATGTCACTTAATTTTGAATTTAAATATAAGCACTATATATATAATACTAATATTCACATAGCCACAATCAATATAGTAGTTATAAAAAGCATTGACTTTATAGAATCTAATTTTGATCAACTACACATAAAACATTACTTTAGCTAATGAGGTAAAAAAAAAAATTATATATTTGATATTTTTAAATATATTCACTTAATTACAATATAGCACACCAACTGTACTCTTAATACTTATTTAACATTATCGAATGTAATTTTCATCAACTTTAACCTTTTTAAACAAATAGCACATAAAAATGTTGGAATAATTTAAAGTTTTTTACATAATCAATTATGAATTTATGTCTACATTAATAACTTTCAACTTTGAAAAAATCTTCTTCCTAGAAATAATGAGAAGGTCGACCTCTTTCAATAATATTTAGAGACTTTTCACTAACCCTAATCCTCTTTCCTAAAAAATCTACAACCTTCTTTGCAATTATATTCCCTTTTTGAAAAACATATGCATTTTCTTACACCATTGGGAGTTGCCATTTGAGAACATTGCACTTGTAAAAATGTTATTTAAGTCTGAATCTAGCCTTCTCTTATCAAATCTTGAACTCTTTTCACTTGCATTTTCGTACATACTCATGCTTGTTTTATCTTCTTTATAGAGCTCAAATAATTTATTATAATTATGTATTATTTTGTTCTTTTTTTTTGGGGGGGCATGTGGCTTCTTTTAAAAAGCAAAGAAATACTTATTTACACATTGTCGATAAAAAAAGAAAAAAAAATAAACATAACTTAATATAATTATATTTAATTTTCAATTTCATCATTTATTCAATTAGATATATATATTAAATCTTTATTATTAATAATGAAAATTAAAAATTAGATCAATTCTATTAAAAAATAAATAAAACTATAAAAAATTCTCAAAATATAAATATTTTTTTATTATAATAACTCATCCTTAATTACTTGATTCCATACTTCGTTTGATAAGTAAATCCAATATAAAGTCAATTATTTGTAAAATAAGATTTTCAGGATTTTTCTTCAAAAGTTTAGATGTAGTGAAGTTAAAATTTAAAAATATTTACAAATTAATTTATAAAAATTCAGATATTAAAACACACTTTATACCCTCAACAATATTAAAGTCAAGGGTATTTGCATTTACGCTTCATTACAAGACGGACTACGCTGAAATGATAAAAAATTCAACTTTTGCCCCTTCCCATTCAGTTCAGTCCTTCACTAAACGAGAGAGAGAGAGGGAGGGAATATGGAGAGTTCAGCAATGGAGGTGGAAGCAGGAAGCCATAAAGAGGAGGGTGAGATGGACAAACAGACACGAGAAGGTAAAGAAAAAGGAAACAAAGAAACGCGGGAATCCCAGTGTGAAGAGGAGGAGAGAGAAAACCAAACCCACGAGGACGACGAACCACCGCAGAGATGTGAAGATACCCTAAGAAACGTCGAGGACGAGAGAGAGAAAGTAAACGACGAAGTGAAGGGTTCACCTCTGGAGAAGGATGAGCCACCACCGCTCGCCGCTGCCACTGCGTCGCAAGCGCATTCGACGGAACTTACTCCCGGTAATTGAGTAGAGTTTTAGAACAAAAGTTTCGACGTTTTTGAGTTATCGCTGTAGATCGAAAGTTTTCTTTTCTTTTTTTGGGAGATTAGTTGCTCTCTAGAATTGAGGTTTGGAACCGGAACTGTAACCGCTATGGAAATCGTTACTTGATGAGTGAAACTTTATTACACTGATACAATGTAAAATGAAACTTCTTGATTATAATTAAGGAAGTGAATCAGCGGAGTATATTTTCTCGAGCCCACTGAGTGTAGGGTTTGTATGTATAAACCACAATGAAGAAACAAAAGCTGGCCTTATAGTACCTTTTCGTGATTGGTGGGGACCAGGGCAATGGATATATAGAGTTTTGCTTGAATGATTGAGTGCATTCTATAGTTGTGATAGCGGGTAATGGTGAAATAGGATCCGTACAACCATCTTCTACCTAGTGAGAATAAGGTATGAGTTAAAGGAGATAACGGTTCCAGGCATGTGGTAGGACTGTCTTTTCTCTCTGAATTTGTGGATCGGGGTGTGGCTTGGGAGGTCAAGATTGGAGAGATATATATAGTCGAAGTACCCAAAAAAAGCATTTGGATCAATGTGGGAATCTAGAAAAATATGCCATTTCTAGATCACTTGTGATGAGCCGTTCCTAAATCAACTGACTACTTGTTTGAGATAAAAATAACTGTAATTTGTATTGGAGATTGTTGGGAGTGGGAAAATTAGTAATGAATAAAATGGGTTGTTCATTTTGATAATAAGTTTGAAGAAGCTGGACTTGGATCACAATGTCCTTTTCATACATCCATGCTATCTTCGATCATAGCATTTAAAAGCTCATTACATTTGTGCCTCTTTGTACTGCTGTCAGGTTTTAAGTCTTAATCTTTGGAATTTTTTCTTTTGTGCACGCTTTATCTTTGGTGGAAGTTTATCTTAGGAGGAAGTTTGTTGAAGTCCTGAAACACTATTGTTTATTAGGGCTCAATGCACTTATCTAATGCTCATGCCACAAAATGATGCATTCATCTTGCATACTTTGCATTTTTTTACCTTTCTCAATATTTTCTTTCGGTCAGTTGATGTATGCAAGTCTTCTCATCCAATTCTATGATAATTGATAAGGAGATGACCTTGACAGTTGACATTACACCATGTGATGGACTTCTAAATTATAAATAGAAGTAATTTCATCAGTAAATATTGGAAAAAAATTGACAAAATATGTCCTGTAAAATCATCTACAATCTTTCTTCTCAAAGTTCTGCAATAAGTGTGGTGCCAGTGGGTAATTTTGGGAAGCTAGCTTGTGCAACTAAAATATCTATTCTGGTTGATTTTATTCCTCTTGTTAATTTTTGGTTTCAGCTGCTATTTGATTAAAGTTGAGAAAAATAAAGACAAATTGTATTCCCTTAATATTTGATATTAAAAATAAGTTTTCAACTCTGCTGGTTGTGAGACAGGAGAGAGATTGGAAAGTGAAGAGATGGTGGTTGAAGATAGAAAGGAGAAAATGGATGGGATTGAAGAAATGCTGGTTGAAGAAGAAAAGGTGAAAAAGGGTGAGAACGAAGAAATGATGGTTGAAGAAAAAAAGGATGAGAGGGAAAAAGTAGTGGTTGAAGAAGGAAAGGACGAAAAAGGGGAGAGCAAAGAAAAAGAAGAAACAACTATAGAATTAGATGATTTACCCCCACAAAAGGAAGAAGATACAAGTAAATTTGAGGAGAGAAAAGATGAAAATGATGATGATGACGGACCACCACCAGGGTGGGAGACAGCTATGCCACACAAGAAGCAAAAACCACTGCCATCATCATCAGCCTCCACCACATTGCTGCCACCATCACCACCGGCCCCACCACCAACATCTTTGCCACAGTCAGTTCTTCTGCCTCCTAAACTTACTGGTACTTGACATCAATGTCCATTTGTTTTTATCCACACATTTATTGATGATTCAGGGAGTTGGAAAATATTACTTCTATTGGTTGTCTTTGACATTTCAAACTTACTGTTCATATTGTGTTTACTTGGGGAAAAAAATTAAAGAAAAAAAAAATAATGATCAAAACCATTCCCAAGAGGAATGCATTTGTTTTGAATGGAGTTGCCAACTTCATCCACGCTGAAGAATGAGAATGCCTACTTTCAGTTTAAGTATTAATGTGAAGAGGTTAATTCAGAAAAATCAAATGGGAATGGGTCTACATCTACACCGAACCAAGAAGGGAAGCAGTTTACACCTCTGCTTGGTTGAATAAAAGTTTTTAGCCACTTCTTTGCCTTAGAGTTGTATTAAGTTTGTTGGATTATGATTATGTCTTGAAAATTCATATGTGGTTGTATAAGACTGTTAGACGTAGTTTCAAATTTATTTTGTTTAAACTTAGACTTGTAGATTGGTGCAAGCTTTAAAGAAGCTGTTAAGTTTGATTTCATCTTATGGGTTTGATCTGATACTGTGTTAACTTAGATGCATAAATGAATAGCTTTTGTTTTTCATATTCTATATTTTAACAAGATCATAAAAGCATAATCTACGGTAAATTCCTAAATGATTTGTCTCATGTTAGTACTCTCTGCATATTTGAAGGAGGAAAGAGTAAGCTCTTGCTGCAGATGGTATTCATCTTCTTGTTTAATTTGTAATATGTGAACTCAAAGTATAGAGTTTAACTATATCCCACACCCGCTTTTGCAGTTGTATTTAGCTTCCTGTTTGATACAAGTAATTTAATTACCTAAAAGCATGCCTAAGGTAGTATTGTGTGAAATGCTCTTCAATTACATTGAAAATATGAATGTATTTTCTGATGCGATGTAATTGGAGAGAGGGTAAATTAACTTATACTTATTTTAAATGGTCAATGCTTTTCATACCTTGTACATTTGAAATAATTTTATGAAAACTTCTAGTTTCTCCAAAAAAATTGGCAACACTTAGCATGCTTTACCAAACATTAGCCTTAGTGTGCATTTACCCTCTTCTTGAGCACCCACAGTGGATAACACTTGCTTTATGCTGGTAGTTTTTGTCTCTGTATTATATCTGGTAGGATATGATTCTCTTGCATCAAATAAATCATTTGGAAAAGCTATCTTGTTTTTCTTTCTAAGAAAAAAGGGTTTATGAGATTTTTGTTCTTTAAAGTATGACATTTTGTGGGTACCAAACTGAACCAACATGAATAGGAAATATTTTCTTCAGAAGCCTATATTTTGCCTACTCTTTCATTTTGGATCTATCTTTCATGTTTTTTTTCCAAAACGAGCTTGTATTGTCAGTCATTTGTGTGTTCCTTAGAAATTCCTATTTTAAGGGGTAGGTAAAACATAGGCTGTTGCAATGTAATTTTATGAATATATTAACATACAATTTTGGTGATGCTGTACATTGTTTCATGAGACTTCACATTAAGATTTAAGGAAGGTTTGATGATAATAGGCATAGTGAAAATCACTCAAATAACCTATTCATTTGATTATGGCGTTTAACAACTAATCTAGCTTTACATACCATGGTGCAGGCGGATGTGAGGGGTTTGATTGCCCCTCCTCCCTGTAAAAGTTAAAAGGAAAAGAAGAAAACTATAGATTTGCATCTTTCTAGATTAGGATTAAGATTCGTTTTTTGTTTTTTCATTGTTTATAACCCATCTCATCCTTCCATAGCACAGGAGTAAGAGTTTAGATTGACAAAGTCAAGTGATATTGCGATACATTTTTTTCCTATACTTGCTGTATATGTCTTGTTTAAGAATGCAGATAAATATTGATATATGCAAAGCTTGTCTTTTGCTCTTTATTGAGGAAGCAATCATTATGCCTATTTTCAACATGAAGGTTTCTAATTAAAAGTCATTGCAAATGTGACTTTGATATGTGATGAAATAAAAAACAGGCAAATCTCCTAAGTCTGCTAGCTAATGTAGAATAACTAGAATAACAGTAGAATAGAAAAGAAAAACAGAAAAATAAATACAACCAAATATATATTGAAATAATGAACTTTTCTACACTCTCCTCAAGCTGAGGGATAGATATCTATCATTCCTAGCTTGCATATATTATTACTGAACAGTTGCTTTGATAATGACTTAGTGAATATGTCAGCTTCTTGATTTTGTGATGAGATATGTTGAAGTTTTATTTGACTTCCTTCAATTTCTGGTCTGATAAAGTTCCGATCAAGGCGGACATGCTTCATTCGATCATGTTGAATGGGGTTCTTTACAATACTAATAGCAGATTTGGTATCACAAAAAACATTTACTTAGTCCACCTTCATTCGTAGGTCTTGAAGTAACCTTTGAATCCAAATAATTTCACAAATCCCTTGTGCAATCGCTCTGTATTTTGCTTCAGCACTACTTCTAGCTATCACTGATTATTTTTTACTTCTCCAAGTAACCAAATTTCCCAAGAGTTTAGTATAAAAACCTGATGTAGATTTTCCATCTTTTATGTCTCCACCCCAATCTGTATCTACAAATACTTCTAAGTTCCTATTCTGAGACTTCTTGAACAATAATCCTTTCCTTGGATTTCTTTTTAAATATTTCAAGATATGATTAGCTCCCTCTAAATGATGTTTGGTAGGTGCATGCATCATTTGACTGATCAAGCTAATTGAATGAGCTAGATCTGGTCGTGTTAGAGATTGATAAATGAGTCTGCCTACTAGCCGTTGATATTGGCCTCTATCCACAGGAGTATCATTCTCAGGTGCATAAGACTTCCAATTTTGAGGGAGAGGAGTGCTCACAGGCTTGC
This sequence comes from Laguncularia racemosa, assembly GCA_037954665.1. Lineage (NCBI taxonomy): Eukaryota > Viridiplantae > Streptophyta > Magnoliopsida > Myrtales > Combretaceae > Laguncularia > Laguncularia racemosa. Next base: position 635,871 of record JBBMOL010000259.1, on the reverse strand, counting down.
ATCCTAATTTCCCAGTTTCTTTTAACAGATCTAGTATATACTTCCTTTGGCAAATAACAATTCCATTTATACTTCTTGCAATTTCCATCCCAAGAACTAACTTCAATTCACCAAGCTCTTTGACCTCAAATTCTTTCTTTATTTCTTCCTTCAATCTTATCATTTTGGTACGATCATCACCAGTAAGGATCATATTATCCACATAAACTATAAGTATAGATTTCAGACCTTCATTGTTAAATTTCATAAACAAAGTATGCTCTGCTTGACTTTGTAGATACCGTAGACGAATCATAGCATGCCTTAGGAGATTGTTTCAACCCATACAATGATTTACGCAGCTTACATACCTTGCCTTCATTCTTTCCAGTCGTAAATCCGAGTGGAGGTTGCATGTAGATCTCTTCTTTTAGATCTCTATTTAGAAATGCATTTTTCACATCAAGCTGATTTAAAGGCCAATCATAATTAGCTGCCAGAGATAAAATAATCCTAATAGAGTTCAATTTTGCTACTAGTGCAAATGTTTCTTCATAGTCTATACCATATCTTTGTAAGTATCCCTGAGCAACCAAACTTGCTTTATACCTCTCAATACTTCCATCAGCTCTATGCTTGATGGTAAAACCCATTTACTTCCAACTGGCTTCTTCCCTGCTGGTAGAGCAACAATCTCCCAAGTATTATTTCGATTTAGTGCTGTCAATTCCTCTAGGACCACTTCCTTCCAGTTCTGATCTTTCAAGGCTTCAGTTATATTCTTTGGAATCGTCCCTTCATCTACACAAGCTACAAAGCTTCTAAACTGAGGTGAGAGTTTAGAATAATTCACATAATTAGAAATTGGATACCTTGCACAAGTTTGTTTCTCCTTTCTCAAGGCTATAGGAAGATCCTTCTCATCATCTGTTGATAGTTGTCTCTTACCTTGCTGGACCAACTACCCCGGCTTGGATATTTGGCTTTGGTGAGGATCCTTTGGCCTTCTAGAATAAACATGGAGTTGGGGATGTTCTAAAGCACGATCAGCCACACATTCATTAATGCATTATGGTTCTGAAGGTTGGTAGTCTATTGGCTAATTTGGTTTCGGTGGTGACTGCGGTGGTGACTCTAGAGATGAGGTTTTTGAAGTAGGTCTACTTGACTCAACATTCCTAGAAGTGGACCTTTCCGGGGACACTACCAAAGGAGATACCGACATAGACAACTTTGTAGAAGTTAACAAATTTCCATCCATTTCTAATGATATTGGGAGATTAGAACTTACTAATGATGGAAGATAGCTTTGCTCTCCTTCTAAAGATGTCTCCCCTTGAGAAGACGTGTTATAGAATGGTTTTTCTTCAAGGAAGATAACATTAGCAGTGGCTATAAAGTGCCTGGTGGGGGGATGGTAGCATTTATACCCCTTCTGCATAGGAGAGTATCCCACAAACATACATTTTAAAGCCTTAGCTTCAAGTTTGTGTTTGTGGGGTGAATTGTCAAGTATAAATGCTGTATGTCCAAAAATTCGAGGTGGAAGTGTGTTCAACAAGCAGATAAAATTCAAGTAAGATGCTAATGGGTGCTTGGAATTTAAGGATTTTAGATGGAATTCAATTAATAAGATATGTAGCTGTTAATACTACATTTCTCCAAAATTGATTTGGTACTGAGGTTCTAAGCATCATTGACGTAGCTGTTGCAAGTATATGTCGATTTTTTTGTTCTGATACTCCGTTTTATTGAGGAGTATACACACAAGAGGTTTGGTGAGCAATGCCATGTTCAAGGAGATAGTTATTTAGATCAATAGAAAGATATTCTCTCCCATTGTTAGTTTGAAATATCTGGATATTTGCTTTGAAAATATTGAGAATTAGTTTGTGAAATTGTTTAAATACCGTGCAAATTTTAGATTTTTCCCTTCAATAAATATTCCCAATAGGTTCGGGTATGATCATCTATAAATGTGACAAACCATTTGTGTCTAGAAGACGTTAGTATACAAGTAGGACCCCAAATATCACTATGTATAAGATGGAATGGTTCTGAAGGTTTATATGGATGTATGTAATAGGAACTCTTGGAAAATTTAGCTAACAGACAATGCTTGCATTGAAAACTACTGACATCTTTATTCTTGAGCAATCTTGAATACAAATGTTTCATGTATGTAAAACTAGGGTGACCCAAGCGTTCATGCAGCATAATTTCTTATTTACTTGTAGTAGAGAAAAGGGACCTAAACTTGGGTTCAAGACTAAACCTTGACTGAACTACAGATAGATAATAAAGGCCATCGGATTCCTCAACACTGTCAATCATTCTCCCTGAAGCTTGGTCTTGCATAATATAGTATGAAGGCAAGAAAGTTATTTGATAATTCATATCTTTTGTCAACCTACTTATAGACAATAGATTATATCTCAGCTCAGGTACGAACAATACTTCCTTTAACTTCAAATTACCAATCAAGATTGTTCCTTTCCCTTTTGATGTAGCACTCTTACCGTTAGCTACCAAAATCTTACTAAGATTATTGCTTTCCACCAAATCATCAAAGAGATACATTGAGTTACACATATAGTCAGATGCTCCTGTATCAACAATCCACCCCTCATGTTTTTTACATCTAGAAGCCTCTAGGCACATACCTGGTTGCAAAGCTGTGGCCACATTAGATGACTCACTATAGTTAACAGCATTACAAGAAGTTGCTCCGCGCGTGAGATTAACTCCAGCATTGGATTGCACCACTGTTTTTTCTTTCAATACATCAGTCCCCGCAACCTGAGCAGCTCTCGTATTGCTTGTCTCTTTAGGCCGCTTGAACTTTAAATGGTCCGATTTTCCATGTAGCTTCCAACATGTATTGCGAGAATGATTTGTCCTTTTGCAAATATCACACCACAGCTTCTCCTTTGCAGCTGCACCAGGGGTTACTCTGTTTCCAGTTACCAGGGCTGAGCTCGGGTTTGATTGTCCAGCAATCATCATAACCCGTCGTCTACTTTCCTCACGCCTCACCTCTACAAGGGCTTCCTTGAGGCTTGGAACTGGTTGCTTTCCTATGAGTCATCATCTCACTTCATCAAGCTCAGGATTCAATCCATATAGGAAGTAAAATACCCGGTCCTTCTCTAACAATTTGTTGTATTGAGTTCCATCTTTAGCACATTTCCATTGTATCTCATAAAAGAGATCAACTTCCTGCCAAAGTTCCATCAGTAGGTTGAAATATTCAGTTACACTCATGCTCCCTTGAGTGGTATTACGAAGTTTGGATTGAAGCTCAAACCGTTGGGAGGAATTTTCCATGTCTGAGTAGATCTCTTGGACATTATCCCAAATTTCCTTTGTTGTCTCGCAGAAGAGATATGTTCTCCCAATGCGGGGTTCCATGGAATTTATTAGCCAAGCCATAACCAAAGAGTTTTTGGCCTCCCATACACCATACCCATTCGATTCATGGTCTGGAACAGCAATTGACCTGGTTACATATCCAAGTTTTCCTTTTCCCCTAATAACCAATCTCATGGGTTGGAACCATTCACGGAAATTTAATCCATTGAGTTTGTGTTGGGTGATTTGCAATGTATTTTGGTCTACTCCTAAGGATGAGATGGCTCTAAAATTCTGTCCTGGTAGAGATGGATGATTGAGGGTCCCAAACTGCATCTTGAGCCTAGGAGTGCTCTCGTGTTTCCCATTCATGTTTGGAGCAATCCGGTTAACTATATGATCGACCTCTGTTCTGATACCATGATGAAAGAACAAACGGGTTTAAGAGGGAAAAAACTCATACTTCATTATTCATACCGGAAGTTTAAATACATGTAGGTTATAGCTTATCCAATGGATAAGGATAATCCTTTAAGGTTAGGTTAGATCAGATTGGATCTAAACTGTGGATAAACTCAAATCTCCTAAGTCTGCTAGCTAATCTAGAATAACTAGAATAACTGTAGAATAGAAAAGAAAAACAGAAATAAATACAACCAAATAGATTGAAATAATGAACTTTTCTACAATATGAAAGTTTCTGCATTATCTATGCTTGGTCTTGTACTTTAGCTTATATCGCAAGTATAACTATATATTGCTTTAATTGTATTGACTCTTCTTTATAAAGCGTCATCGCTATGGCCTCTGGACAAGTAGGAAGTTAAGGTCCAAACATTATGATTATCTGTACACTTACTTTCATCATGAATGAATTGTTCTGAAGTTCATAGTTCTTTCCCATGAAATTTGGGCCATTGTACTCACATATAATTGAGAAATTTTGGTGTTTGGAACTCTTTGAATGCATATACTTGGTAAATAAGATAGAAATTAAAATAGTGTTGCATGATAGTATTAACTAAGGGTTGCTCATGAAACAAATTGGTGAAGCTAGTATGGTTGTCATTTATCACTACTCCCGAATCAGAGGAGTAGTCTTGCTGGAATGCTGTCATTGTTCCACTGGCTTCCTATTCGTGAATAATAATGCCTTGCTTGATTTATTGTAAATATCACTGTCTGTCCTGTAAAGTATAATGAGAATTTGTACTCTTTGAACTCCTTTTCTAGGAGATGATAAATGCGGTATGGGAACTGTGGATATACATAACATTGTAGCTTGCCACGAAGTTAGTGGAGAACTTGGTGATTAATAACGAGCAGCATTGGAACAAATAAGCCGCATTTAGTTATGGACTAGTAAATCCTGTGATGGGTCAACTGCTTCTGCACTCATTAGGCAGTAATTTTTTACTTTTGTCCGTGCTAGTCTGGAGTTCAAACTGAAGGACTGATGTATGTATAACAAAATTTCCTGGTTGCTGAAGCTGTAATCCGCTAATGGGTTCCAATGTTTGTGTAAATCAACAGCATCATTCTTTAATTTGTTTTCACCTGATTAGGGCATTGAGATGTAGGCTTTGTTTCTTGTATTATTTTGACCGAGAAAATTGTGATGCAGAGATGGCTCAAATGGTTTGTGGTTCTTGCCGCAGACTGCTTTCATATCCATGTGGAGCCAAACATGTCAAATGCTCTTGCTGTTGGACTGTGAACTATGTGCTTGAAGGTTCTCTTTCTTCTTTCCATATATTTATTTTTGTCTCCTTTTTTGTACTTTTGCCACATTGAGCTTGTATGGACAATACTTGTGCATGTTGTCTAATGTCTGCATGATCTTGTCTCACCTTGCCACTAGTTGTTTTGGTCTAGTGGTAGACTTTTTGTGCACTTAATCACAGGTCCAGAGTCAAATTCTAGTGCAAACTTATCAAATACATGGTCTTGTCTAGCCTCATGAAAAAGTTAGAAAGAGCTTCGAGCAAGTGTGGACGATAAGAGTCTTAATGGGGTGCAAGTAAGATACAATTGGGCAAAATATTGAGATTTGATAGTTAAGGCTTCAAAAGTTGAATTTGTATTAAATGTTGGTACTATGTGATATCATTCCTTGCTCTTATTGTGTTGTCGAAGTTAATTATGATTTTATTTTAGGAGTAATTGTTTTCTTTATGAATGAAATGCATGTGCATTACGTTAGAAGAAAATTAAATAGGGCAATTCGATGTTCTTTTATCTGACCTGACACTAATTGAGTCTTTGTTATCAGAGCACCAGGTTGGACAAGTCAAATGTGGAGGTTGCACTGTGTTGCTTATGTACCAATATGGTGCTCCGAGGGTGAAGTGCTCTACTTGTGATTATGTTACAATGATTGGGGTTAGTAAACAGAAATCTTGCGAGAGATATCCTTCTCTGAATAATGGGCCTTGTTGATTAGTCTATTATAGTTCAGAACCTATTTCCCTAAGTTATTTTTTTGAGTGCTTTTTTAGGTAACTTAAACCATGAATGTTTTTGTCAGCATATGCATGTCTAAAAGTTAAGCTTGCTATGTACTTTTTTTTGGTCAACATATCCTTTTTGTAATGGTTATTGTGGGAAATGAAAAGGAGAATCTGCCATCTGTCGTTAGTAATCTGGTTTTGTGAGAGCTTCTTCTTATAGGTTCATAACATTCATCATCTTGCCTTGATGTGATCCAGGCAACAAGTGCCTTATCATCATACTACCAAAAAAAAAAAGATTGATCATGGTGTTCACCAACTAATATGCTATGTCACGTCTACTTCCAAAATTAGATCTTATTAACTATAAAAGATTTTTTGCATGTAGGACCATAATAGGCGTCCTCCATTGTCTGTACAACAGGGGCGATCCCCTCAGCCACCCAAAGCAGTTGTATGAAGTGCATATGCCTAGAAGCTATTAAGAGGTAGGGCATCATAAGTGTCTGAACTTGTAGCACTATATCTAATCGTGTCATCTTCAGACAGCAGATCACATCTTCCTTTTTATCTGGATTCAGAGTTAAATGTGCATAAGTTTTAGCATATCCGATTGGTTTGGCCTTGAACTCTTGTATATCATTTTTTTTAGGCATCTCACGAGTGGGTTTATGATTCCTACGTGTTATCTACAAAATCAATGGACATTCTAGCTGCTGTGGAAGAAGTTTCATCTACATGCAGCTGCACATAGGTGCACAGAGAATGTCGAACACTCTGCTTAAAAGAAGGAAATGGCAATCCACTTCCCATGAAGCTTATTCCGGGGTAAATTATTTGAGAAGCTTGTGCCTAACTTGTACTTACCAGTGAGGTGAGTTGAGCAGCATGGTCTTTCTCATCTGATGTTGCCCGGAAAAAAGATATGCATGGCAGCATGGGTCGGATCGAGTCTCCAGGACGTGCAAGTTCTCCATACAAATCTGTTCGAGTGGTGTAGTCCTGAACTGCAGGAATCCTTAATATGGAGAAATCATTAGACTAACTCTGCATTTATTAATCGAATTATTGTATTATTATCAGTACTCTTGTATTTCTTGATTTTCTTTAGCCCATTAATCCTATGTTCATTTACCTTATGGATTTATTTTGTTGCTGTTGGTGGTTGCATTATTTGACTAGCTACTTATTTGGTTGCATTATTTGCCAGTTTATAAGAGTTTTGGGGTGTTAAGAACACTTTTTAAGTTTCTAGGTGTATTTGCATGGAGGCTTAAATTTAGGATTTATTTTTAGTTTTTCCTACATTTTTTAATGGAATAAGTGTAATTCTAATTTAACTTTTTGGGAGATGTCCAATTTATTGGTTTAAATTTTCTTAAATGTTGAATTGAGTTTTGTACTTTTATTTACAGAGGTTTTATATTTATTGCTCTTCACTGAATTGGGATTACAAAGTATCCTTAATTTTGAAATTCCAACCTATAATAAACCTTTACCACCATCCTTGACCATAATCTCTGGCCACTAATAACTGCTAGGCCACCTCCCACCACCAAACCACCAACTACTACCACCAATCGAACCTCATATTGAGCCACCACCATTATTAAGTTTGCGAACCACAAAGTACCCTTAGCCTCCATCTTTGGTTTAAAAAATGCAAACCACAGGTTGAAGCCTCCACCTCATGTAAACGCAAACGCCAATAAGAGCCACCAGCCACAAGCTTCCAACTTTGCTCATGTGAATGACTCAAGGACATTGGGCTTGCATGATACAAACCATTGGACTTTGGCTGATGCAGCCACGAGGGTTTTGCCTAGGTTTGTGACCGGTGATAACGAATGCAATGACGAAAGCTCGTGCTCTAGTGCAAAGCGTGGGGAATCGTGTGATTCGTGGGTGATTGTAGCGAGTTGATCTTGCGGTGAAAATTTCTTTCGGCGATAGTGGTGTGCTGAGTATGGAGACTTGCAACTTTTTTGAAAGGCAACAAGTAAAGCATGCAACTTCGTAGAAATATGGTTTTTAACGATCGAATCATGCTGCTGACATTACGGCAACAACAGCTGGTTCTCCTTCTCCTTCTCCTTTTTATATTCATTATTATTATTATTATTATTGGGTTTTCATGTTTTAGTGGAGTTGGTGGAACTCTCTCATCTTTTTGGGAGCTTTCGTGCGTTCATTCACCACTATGATTTTCACATGCCGAGATGGTTGATGTGAAATCAATTGTTTCTACTTCAGGTAATTTGAAATTATCGTACTGGTCTGTTCTGTTCTGTTCCTTTCCCTTCACACGTAATGAAACCAATGCTGTCCGACAATCTGAATTTAGAGAAAGGTACATTTACTTTTAAATAGCCAAGAGTTCATTTTAAGTAAGGAATCCACCCGTTCCGGATAATGGGAAAAAAAAATTATTGATATTATATATAATGTCTTATATACATAAATAGTGAATAAATACTAATAAATGTGTCTTATAGTGGAATGGGTAGTTTTTAAGATAATTATTATCTTTATTTTGTACAAACTTCATATATATGTTAAAATTTTATTAATATTTATACATCGGATATATATTATATATGGCATGTCATACCCATGAATCTTTTCTCGTTATGGATAGATTCTTGCATTCATTTCATTAAATAGAATAAGTGGAGATTAAATTATAGTTTAATACGGATGGAATAAATATGCAATAACTATTATATATCTAATATTTTGTTTAGTTTGACACAAAAATGCATAATAAATAAGATATAAATAAAAAAAAAAATGAATTGTCTATAATACTCCTAAAGTCTTTATCTTTCTTTACTTTCCATAGCCAATATAGTCTAAATACAACTTAAGAAAATAAAATATTTATAATGAAGATGATAAATTAGGTCATTGAATGGTGATTAATTAAATATATAAATATGTAGTTAAAAAATACAATTTTATCTTTTTTTATAATTATCAAAATTAATCTAATTTTTATAATTATCAAAATCAATCTAATAATAATCTCCAAATTGAGAGTTAAGCTATCAAAACGTTGATATATATATGACTCTCTTAGCATTGGATTTAGGGTTATTTGCATCCCTAAAAGCTTTCATGTGTTCATTCACTTGTATGATAATTCACATGCTAAAAGATTGATGTGAAATCAATTGGTGTTAGATGGTCATACTGGTCTGTTCCTTTCACACGTAAGGAAGCCAACGTTATCACTACTGACAGCCTACTGAAATTTTGGTTTGAATAAAAGATACATTTACTTTTAAATTGTGGAGGTTGCATTTTATGTAATCTTGTGGAAGGGTTGTTAAAAGATACGTCAAGAAATTAATTTTTTTTAATTTCACTTTCTGACATTAATTATATATTTTATTTAAAAATAGGTGTATAAAACAATGAAGAATTTCGTATCATTTGTTAATGTTTTCTTTTGTTAGATTGTGAAAGAATAGGAGAACAAATGAAAGTCTCTCTCTTTATATATAAATATATTCTTTTTGTTCATAGATCCCTTCTTTTTCTTCAAGAAAAAATAATAAAAATGATCGCATTTTGGATTTTAGTATTCTAACCTTTTTTACTTTTCAATTTGAACCCTTCACTTAGTAATTTTTTAATTTGAGTTTTCTACTTTTTGGGAAATGATTAGAATAATGGATTTATATATTTTTGTTGAAAAATATATACTAGTTATAATTTGTCAAGTATCTATTAAGCAAGTGCCATTAGGAAATTTTAACTGATTCATTAACCAAAAAATGAAGAGACTTGTTCTAATCATGTGGTGGAGAACTAGAATGAAAAATCTAACACATCAATGACTCATATGAGAAGAAAAGAAAAGTAACAAAAATGAGATATTTAGATAGAAATAATTGAAAGACAAACAAAAGTTTCTAACACTTTTGTCCCTTTCATTACCTAGCAATATGAAATAAGGGAATCAACTTTATTTGATAAATCTCCTTATCATATGCCAATCTTTAAAAATGTAGAAAATAGCCATGATATTCAAGGTCTTTTTAAATGTTTGGATAAATTATAAAATATATATTTTTATGTTTATTTTATATGTGTTTAGTTTTTTTTTTTTTTATTAAGGCGCTTATAACCTAATGGTATGAACATTAGTTTTCAAATTAAATTGACTCTATTCGAATCTCCCATCTCCTATTGTAATCACTAAAAAAAAAAGATCATCTTATTTTTTGAAATCAAGTAATTATATGAAAAATATTTGAAAATCATACTTTTACACTCTTATATGATCTTTTTACCTTTCATTTTATATACTTTTGTAATTGTAATATATTTTTATTATTTTATCTGGAGAAAAAAAAAGTAAAAAATGATTTAAAAGCATGTTTAATGTTTTTTTTGGAAAATCGAGAGCCTAAAAGCTCAATTTAAAAGACAAGGAGTTAAGTATACATAAAAAAAACAATATAAGGAGGTATTTATAATTTAGCCAAAATGTTTTTAATTTTTTGGTTCTCAATTTAAAGTGTGGATTCGTAGAATCAACCAAAGTTGACCTTATACCATACACACAAACATCATCGGTAGAAGTTCATGTTCACAACACTGCAAGTAATCTAAGAATTCTTCAAAGCTGTCACAGAAGTTTCCCTCTGATGTTATTGCTAGATGTGGACCTAAGTGCACTCAAGAAGCTTCGTAGAAATGGCAAGCTTGACTGCTTCTAAAGACAAATGGAAGACACAAACTTGTAAAAGAACAAGGACGACAGAGGTTGGACCTAGAAGAAGCATCCAAGGGTGTTTGAATTGTAGATGGTTTGGAGAGATGTGAGGGTTGGTAGTAATGATTGTTGTACGAATGTCTAATCTTTTATGGTTTTATAGAGTTTTAGTGTTGAAACTTTACAATTTTGCAACGTCATGACCAAATTGTTTTAAATCTTAAAGTTAGTATTTTCAGATTGTTGTGAAATGCATAAACATGCAAATTGAGATATATAAATGAATTATGAAGTATTCGAGGAATCGTAAAAGCTTGGAGACTAAATTGGACAAGTTAAAAGGTTTAAATGCTAAATTGCAAAATTAATAGGTTCTTACACTAAATTATATAAACTTAAAAGTTATATCCACTTGTTTAACTTGTATCCCTATAGGTATATATCATGTGTTTGCTTTAATTTTGTTAACCATTTTTGTGGGGGAAAACGATAAAGGAACCTCACAGACATTTGTTAAGGGGGGTAATTTCCATTAATTTATGTTTTCTAAGTGTGTGTTTAAATTTGAAAGGTGACAAGGTTTTCTTTCCCCTTTAAATTTAATTAGATGGTGACACTCTTAATAGAATCCTTTATATATTTGCATTTTTTTTTTTTTTGTCCTTCTTTCCTTTATTTGAGCTAAGAAAACCACCCATCATACCATGAAACTTTAGAAATGTGAAACCATATATTGAGAGCTTTGAATACAATTGTATAAGAGTAATATACACTGAAGCTATTAGAGAAATGTATAAAAATGTCTGGGATGAAGCAATGAAGTTCTATTTTCGAATATAGGCAATTTATAATAAGATGAGGACAAATGAATCCTCGATGAAAGTAGGAAAACAAAATACATGTATTTAATATATCTAATATAATTAGGATTGAAAAAGATGTAACATGTAGTAATCAAGTAAGGTGGAAGAAATGGAGAGGTGGGTCAGGTTTCCATTGAATTATGAGGTATCCATAAAACCTAAAGCCAAGTTGTAACCTACAACAAAAAAAAAATCAGCAATGTTTTATAAATATGGAAATAAATAATGAACATAGCAAAGAATGTACAAGATAAGAAATGACAATTATCAAGAGAAGTTGAAGTAACATCCATAAATGAGAAGACGAGGAAAACATGATTAAGATGATTTGGCCATATATTCAAACTTGGTTTAGAGGCATCTCTTAGATGCTATGATTGATACTTCAAAGCTTGAAAGGGGTTTAAAAGGGGATAAGAGGGATCGCTGGAAAGATGTAAAAAAAAAAAGAAAACAATAAATAAGATTTGATTGATCATTGTATCCTTTTTTTCAATTTAAGAGTGAATATTTTATTTCTTATGATTTATCTTCATATATAAAAAAAATACTTGGTTTAAATCCAAATCCAATTTTATAATTTGATTGGATTCCTTTTTTCACTCAACATTGTTCTTATTGGTCTAAGAAAAACGTTATTCAATATGGCCAAAAAGTACGATTAGATATATCAAATATATGGCTAGGAAAGAAAGATATGTTTGTGGGTAGACCTCATATTGATTCTTCTAAGTCGTGATTTAAACTTTCGATAATTTTTGAAAATATAAATATAACTTTCTAAATTATTACTACAACTTTAAAATCCATCCTTAAAGAATTACAAACAGTGATGGTTTTAAGAGTTTAATGAGGATTAGAATATCTAGATGTCGTTGAACTGATGCGTGCCATATGCCATAATCATGCCAATAATTTTCTAATTCCACCATAATTTTCAATTTGATAGCACACAAGCACTAATCAATTCCGATTTGAAATCTGAATCCGATGGCTGCAATGACAATAAGTCCACAAGTGGTGAAGAAAATGGAGATCTTCACAACCACACGAGGAAGATAATGTCAATTTTCAACCGAGAGGACCCATTCCCATAAATGATAGATAGCTCCTGACTATATGCTTCGAGAATTTGACCGCAATACTCGCCCAGTTCCACGGCTGACATAAAACCTAAAACTAAAACACCAAATATATATATATATATATATGTACATGGCAACCCGTCCCGAATCCAATCTTGATCCATGGATGCCGGGGCGGTTACAAGACTATTTTGTCAATCCTATGAACTGTGATCCGATAGTTCATAACAACAATAATAATAAAGATAGATATCGTATATGATATATGAACTTTGCTTATTAAGGCTTAAAATGATCAATTTGATATGTGAGTTTTGTTAATTTTCATATTTGATTGCTTGAGTTTTTCTCATTTTTGTAACTAATAATCTAGACCAAGCTGATCTGGGTATTATAAATAATCTCAAAGTTTTATAAGCAGTAAATTGATATATATAAACTTCACGTGGTACATTCCAAAATTAGATAAAATTCAAATACTAAATATGACAGTTATCCAGCAAAAACAATATAATAGGTATAATGGTGTATCTGGTGTGGGAATGGAATCGTAATTCTGAATTTTACTTTGTTTTCTACGTTTTGATATGCGATTCTTTCAAGTGAGAATTCAATTCTACTTTGAGATGGTAGAATCACGATTTGATTCTTATCTTTTTAATGATCATTAATTAAAATTATTTATTTATTATTCAATCTTGCTATGACATTTAATAATTAGATATATTTTTGATAAATAATACTTTATATGTATTATATTTTGTGTGCATTTTCAAATGAGAAAATTGATTTATTATTTCGATTAGGATTCCATTCTATTTTATTTCATACGATTCTTATATATCAAATATGACATAAAATCGACAAACTTGCCCGATACTAGGTTAATAGGCATTGCCGCCGCTATATCTTAGAAATCGGAACGGGGATTCCATGGGATGGAAAATCAATGCATGTCTACTTAGATTCCATTATTAAAATTTCCTTTTGCTTTTATGACTTTGTCCAATTACATGCAAAAGCCAGAAATTTCTCAGATTCACTTCCTTTTGCTTTCATTTTCAATCAATCAAGAATCTTAAATTATTGGAATGTTTCCAAACCCAATATGTCTAATTTGTTGGAAATGAATGGCTTGCATTGTTTGTGGAGTCCTACGATTCATGTGATTGGATATAATTAGTTAGGCTTGGATCGAATATTTAGTCTCTCGTAATTATTCTAAGTTACCTCAGTCAAAAATATCATCACCATAACCTAATGATAGTAATTTCAATGGATTTCATTGTCATTTGACTAATGAATTTCACATACCGCTAAAAATAGTTAGGTGGCCTTAAGAGATGATTTATAACATATTTTGAATTTATTTATTTGTTTATTTTTTGCAATCCAAAAAGAATCTTTTTGTATAAAATGCTAAGATATGGATTTGAAATGCTCATGCAAAGTGCTTGCTAGCTTGGCAAAGAAATAAATAAAAATTGCCTCATGAACATTGTGGATAAAAAAAGTTAACCATTAACCTTATATTTCGTATTTTAAAATGGATTAGGGTTTTATTTGATTGGTGTTGTTTACCTCACCTATATATCTTGAGTGTCCAAAGGGGTCTTGGCCATGAGATCACGGCACGTGTTGGCACCATGTCACACTCACCGACAAGGGGACTCAACATGAGACAGATACACATGCAAAAGCTTTAAGTTAATAGGTGGCTAGACACTAGGGAGTATTGCATTAACTCACCGTTGGCTCCATTATTGACAAATCATTAAATAGATCTTTAGATTTGGAATTGCCCTATAGTCTATGTTGATCGTTCTACTTTAATATTGGTAAAAACTTAACTCTCGTATAGGCCGTATCAAGTTTTATTAGGTATATCTTAAAGCACTCGAGAGAGAAAGATGCGAATTAACACAAGATTTAATTGCTTCTTATTTAGAGATGATATATCTTACGTCACTTAGTTAGGCATGATTAACAAAAAGTCAACATCATGATAAGTTATAATCAAGTCCAAACTGTTGTGTAAAAGTGAATTATATTTAGAATTCACTTTTACTTAGGGGTAAGCTAAGTATGTTGTATAATCCAACTGTTTACAATCTATTAATCCAGTGGCCAAAGTGTGAGAAAACACATTATTAATCAAATTATAAAAAGACAGAAAGAAATTCATTTAAAATACCTTTTACTTGAACTTGAGATAAGTTATATTGCTTCTTTAAATTAAATATTGCATGAAATATTCACACAAATTGAATCTCTGAGTTTAAAACATGCTTTCTTCATTAAAACCCTTTGATGTTCATTGATTCCAATATTTAATGCATTTAAGACTTTAACTTGATTGGCTTTTCTCCTCAACCTCCCTCCCCCCCCCCCCCCCCCTCTTTTTTTTAGTTTGAGCAGCCACCTATGGTCGTTAGTTGGTGAAATCTACCCACCTTGGTTTTTGGCCATTTCCATCACCCCAAGACTAGGAGGTGGTTAGAACAAATACATCTTTTTTCCTTTTTCTAAATTTTTTATTTTCTTATTTTACTAAATTAAATATATATATTTTTATCCAATCACACACACACATGTATTTTTAATTTTTTTTTCTATTTTTTATTACTTTATCTTTTTCTTTAATATTTTCCTACTTTATTTCTTTAATAAATTGTGTGGATGAATCATAAATTAACGCGTGTCACAATTAACAAAAAAATTAATAGTACATTAACAGAGTATTTTTTTTTTGTGGGCATATTTTTGCAAACGATGTGGACTCACATGAAAAAAAAAAAAACCCTAAATGTTTAGAATTCAAAAAGAAAAAGTACCAAATTTATCTTTGAATTCTCTACTAGATTATCCCTTGAGCAAGTCAAGAGGAAAAAGGGACAATGTACTTATAGAAAGCTAGGGTTTGTTAATGTAAGAACTAGGGAGAGAGTAAGAGATTAGAGCAAGACCATAAGAATGTGAAGAGTTGAAATAGAAACAAGAGGCAAAAGTGAACTTAAATGAAGGTGTGAACTAAGAAAATAAGAATGCCGTCATATGTGAGAGTGAAATAAAGGAGGAATAGAGGCATTAAGAGTGGGACATTAAGTGTCAATGTTTTAAGTTAAAGGGTGGATTGAGTGAAATAAAAGAGGAATAGAGGCATTGAGAATAGGACAATAAGAGTCAATGTCTTAAGTTTAAGGGTGGATTTCTTTCTCTTTGTAACTATAGATATGTCAAATTTGGCTCTTTTTTTTTTTTTGGCATTAAAAATTATTAAAATATATCAATTCAATTTCTTTTGCGTTTCTTTAAATAACAATAATTTGTCACAATTTTATTTAACTCTTCGAACTGAAACATGAATCATTTAAATCCTTTTCAAATTGAACGAGTCTATAACATATGCCTTTGCCATCGACATAATATGAAAAGTACTCGGAAAAAACGGAGACACGATAAACAAGCCAGCACGAGATCCAAGGATGAGTTGTTGACAATTCGTGAGAGGATGGGTAGCTAGTTGCCAATAGCCAAGTGTACTACTCTACCTAAAATATTCCCACTGACACGTTGTTGTAACCAATAGTGGTACATCTTTTGTCTTTGGTTCGAACCTTCCTCTGCAGACATTCAAATATGAAGCAATACGAAGAACTTTTAAACTGTAGATTCCACCAACACGACACATCCAACTTCCCTTTTGCGACACACAGGAAAAGAGCATTGGTCCTTGCTTTGGATCATATGACTTGTTTTCTTCTAGAGAAAGAGAGTTCACAGTATGGTAAAGGAATCCACGCTTCCTTCTAGAGAAAGAGACTTCAAAGTATTTTAAGGGGATCCAGACAACACATGGTGGAGACTTGAAAGTGTTAAGATTGGGAAAAAAAAAAAACTGATTTTATTTTAATATATGTTGATATATTTCCAAACCTTCTATAGATTTTAACTTTAATGATTGCCCATTTTCTTAATGGTATAATTTTTTAAACTCTTTGTTGCCATTACCAAACCATAGGAATGTTTTATAATGGAATTGCATTCAAAGGATGATTACAAATATTTTTTTTTTTAATTATTGATAAAGTGTGAATGATTCTCTTAAATTTTTAACTTGTAATTTTATTATATATATATATATATATATTTTAAATATAAAAATAGCTATCGGCACTAATAATAAAATGACCATAAATAACAATGATTTTGGAATTTTAGTAATGGTTTGGTGATATATTTACACATTTTTAAAGTTATTAAGAGATAAGATTATGCTTTAGAAGTTTTAGAAATCAATTGGTTAACTTCCATTGTAAGTGCATTTATGAAAATTTTAGACCTGCTTAAAAAAAAATCTCATAAGTTTTTTTTATTTACCTTTTCCTTCTCCGTATAGGTTAATGTTTTTTTTTTTGGGCTAAAAGAGACATGTAGCATATCTTACATCAAATCTTGAATGATGTAACTTACATATGAATTAGATACATTTATTTATTCCTAAATGATCCTAACTTTTAAGACAAAATTTCTCATAAGAATTGCTTGCAAACAATAATTAACTAGTAAATTTCACTTTAAACGCATGGTTTCTCATCGTTTGTCATCTTTTCATTTTAAATATTTTATATATTTGTATTTCATTCTTGTTTGTCAATATTAATTACTATATAAGTGTTAGGTTATGATTAGTTCACAACAATTAATTTCATAAAATAATATATTTAATTAAATAGTATAAAAACAAAAAAAAAGCTCAAAAGCAATATAGATATGCAAAGTTTAATATATATATATATATAAAGCATTAAAAAGTGAAAATTCAAATATAAAAATGAAATTTATCTTGAATAAAGTGCTTATTAGGTTAGGTAATAAGACTTACCGGTTCCCATTTTGGAACGACCTAGAGAAAATTGATTTGGTGAGCTCAGAATAAGAATCGTTGAATCGTTCCATCTACTTTCAACCTTTCTCGAGTATAAGCTTATACACTTGTCAAGATAACTACTGGCCTTGGCTTACTAACAAATTCATTCATGATAACTATAAAATGAGCAAACTTTATCTTATTCATCAATTATTAAGATGATCGGATAGATGTTATTAAACTCAAGAGTTTATAAATATTCAACTATTCTTTCTCATTTAACATTACAACAATTCCAAAGATCAAACAAGTAACTCAAGCAATAATACATCTTAGTTGCATAAACCACAAGATCGATGCTTGAGTTTTCTTATGTTTTCTTGCTAATCACTTTTGCATTCAAAACATTAAGAATATCTACTTTCCCTTCCTATCTATCTTTCCTAGTCATCGTATTAAGTATCATCTCCATATCACAACTTTGAAGTTATGTATCATACATGATACTTATGTAATACAAATATTATAGTACTTTTACAAAGTTTTTAGTGGTAAAATCTCTTTGTTACAATATCATAAAGCAATTTTATAATCAAAATAATCACAAAGCTATATTGCAAATATTTAAAAACAGGGGCAACCTTATATTGGAGTTGTAGTCTTTAGGTATAGTAGTGTCCGCGGACGGTGGACCGATTAGAACAGATTTATATATAATTATTATTGTCCTACGATGATCAAACTATGACCATATTTTCCTTATAAAATTCGTGGTGGCTCATCAGTGCATTACAATACCATTTAATATTTTTTTTTCAATAGAAATCGAATAAAGTTAACTGAAAATAATTTTTAAAACCGATAGAAGAATCTTAAAAAAATTTACATAAGATATACAACAATATATTATCATCAGAATATATTCTTAAAGATATACTTTGAGTTTTAAATGTTCTTAAAGATGTACTTTGCATCGTATTTATTTTTTAGATTTCGCTAATTGAGTTCTTAAACCTTTTTATGTGTGTATTTAAATCTTAAACATTTTTTATGAATGTCTCATACTTAAGCGTATCTTTCAAAAGTCTTTGAGTCCATAAGTGAAAGCTACGATGATTTAGGAATTTTCCGAATGTTTTTTTTTTTTTTAATTGAAGGTTTAAGTGCACATTTTAAAGGATTTAATAATATTTCACAAACCACAAAATGATTTCTTTTTTTTTAGGTGGTAACAAACTCAAAATGATTTAGACTTTAAAATATAATTTTAAAAATGTATAGGTTAAGAAACTAAATCTATTTATAAAACATTCGAATTCGATTTGATATTTACTCAAATTCACTTAATTGAATAGTTTATCTAACTAAGCTTGAGTTTCATAGCATATAGCTTAATTAACTTACGAGTTTTAACTAAACTCAAGTGAAGCTTAAATATTAACTAAGTTTAGATATTAAAATTATTTTAATAAAAAAAAATTGATTAATATCACCTTTGGTATGCAAAATTCGTTTATTTTCATAATTAACTGCTTGGAGTTTTAAAATATTAATTTATTACTTATAAAATTTTTAAGATCATTTATAATACTCACATGTAATAGTTAATTATAAAAATGAATAAAATTTAGGTATTTGATTGCAATAAAGTATAAAATTAAAGTAATTAATTATAAAAATAGATAAAATTAAAATAGTAAATTCATATTTTAAAATTTTAGATATTTAATTATATAAAAAAGATAAAATTAAAATATAAAATATGATATTTACTTAAAAAATATTTAATCCTAAATGAATTTAATGGAATTTACCTCAAATTTACTTTATTTATTTTGAATTTCGAATTTCGAATTCAAGCTCACTACCGCATCGTTCCGACTTCAATCATCTGTACATCCACTCATTACTTCCCTATACGGCTCTACAGCAGCATTTACACCTGGCCAATAGCGGGGAGTCTAGACCAATAATAATGATCCACTGTTCCACGTCAGCAGACTACCACCGATCCATCTTCTGTATAAATTTCCATCTCAAGCTCATCTCTTTCCATTACCAAACACAAACCTAATCTCTCTCTCTCTCTCTCTTGCAGAATGCGCCATTGAAGAGCTTGACACGACTCTTTAAAGCTCCAATAGCCATCCAGTTGCCCCTTGTTTCACTCACTCCTTCACTTCTTCCTTATATTGCAGGTACTTTAAGATCTTCTTTCTCTCTCTTCGTTTTCGTCACTAACTTTATCTGCTTGCGTGCAATCGCTTGAAATTTCACATATGTCCATGCGATTCAGCCATGCATCTGTTTGTAAAGTCCGAAACTTTGAGCGCAATTTGTGCTTTCTGCATTTGATTTTTGAAGGATAACTTGGAAAAGTAAATAGAATTTAGGGTGCGTGTTTGTTTTGCGAAAATGGATTTCTGAAGATGTTACGGTATTTGTGATGGTGCTAGTTGTCTTTTCACTTTTCAATACAAGACGGTGGTGAAGACCGGTAAGTAGGGGTGAATATGGTTCGGTTTGGTTTCATTTTTTCTTTAAATCAATTCAAATCATAAAAATGTGGTTTCAAGGCAAACCATACGGTTTGGTTTTGAAACTTTTCTAAATCATAAAACTTTAACTTGATTTACAGATTAAATTGTATTTTGTTTTTAATAAAATATATTTATTTACATTGAACAATATCCTAAAAAATTTTAAATGTGTAATAAATTATTTTTTTTCTCAAGCTAACATGTTATAGAAATTTTGTATACATATTTACTATGTTATAGTTATAAAATTTAAATATTATACTTTTTAATAAATGTAAAATTAAAATCCTCTTAAATGTTGTGCTATAATAAAATAATTTTTTTAGTTATAAATAAAATATTATTATATATTTTTAAAATGGTTTAGTTTAGTTTAGTTTAGTTTTCAAACCAATCATACATTTTTTGTTTAAATTGGATTAGAAATTTTCTAACCCAAATTGCACAAAAAAAAAACCATATTATCAATTTGGTTTGGTTTAGTTTACGAATTGGTTCAATTTGGTTAGTTTTTTTACTCACCTTAATGGTAGCCTATCTGCCATGTGCGAATGTTGATGGGAAAGGAAGAGAGAAAATCATTTACGTTTTATGCTCTGAACACTCGCCACCAAACTGCTGCTAGCTGCTATTGTTGCCTGACATTGCTAGCCGGTTACTACTAATCGAAACAGCCTTAGATTGTTATAATCATGTCTAGAATGCAACCCATAAGAGTTTGAGAAATGCTTTTTGAGGTAAACACACCCAGGTACAGAAATTCTCAAGTTATATCATGATTATCAGGGACTGAAACCAAATGGAACTCCTAAACTTCAGTGAGAATCAAGAACGGCTGGATATCATATTTAGAGCAACCACTCTATCAAAATCACAAACCATAGATCACCATATCTTGTGTATTAGGACTAAATCAGATTGCTAAAGTCAATATGAGATAAATTCATAATCCTTTATTATTCCAAAATCCACAAAATGCCCAAGTTTTAAAATTCAGAAATATAGTTGTTACAAGCCTGTGTGGATGATCTAGTCAAGGGTGGAATATTTAAAGAGCGGCTTGAGGGATTTCCACAAAGAACCTTCTAATCTCCAATGTTGAGTACTTGGTAAGGGAGAACATTCTTATCTTTACTGTGTTCAAAGAGATGTTTCCTATATATTTAGATCATGGCTCTGCTTGTTGATTAGTGTCGTGCGGGAACAATTATTTAAATAAGACAATCGTCACTACTTTCCTGGAATGAAGGTATCCATAAATATCACAATATCTCCTAAAGATGCATAAATTCGAAGATCACAATACAAAGATATTCCTTTTCTAATATAAAAATATTCCTAACGGTGGTTTCTTGTAACAAGACGTGATTATGAGCTAGCTGCAAACTGAAATACCAAAATTTACAAGACATGAAAATTCTGCTAAGATAAGCGTGCATTTATTTTGTTGAAAATGTCTCCGAGGCTTTCTTTTTCCAACAACTGTTATTTATTAGCTAAATGCTCAATCATAACTATATTCATCAAAAGTACATGTAGATACTAATAGGAAGGTAATAGTAGGATGTAACAGTTGCAGCCGGCGGCAGTGGGACCGGTGTTGGTGGGTGGTTCGTGTGGAAAATATAGATGATTCCCTCTTTTTGGAAAACAGATGTCATTTTTTTCGTTTTTCATTAATTGGAGCTGCCAATGTCACCCGAGATTCAGCCAGTCAACTTAAAAGGCGTATTGTACAATTTAGTAATGGGAAAAATGCAAAGAAAGGGTCCATATTTGTGCACTTTTTGTAAAAACTAGTCTAGATTTTTCAACTATATATTTAAAAGCCTGTATTTATAAAATATCTTCATTTTAGGATGAGATCTAATGTGGTATGGACGAAGATCCTAAAATAAATATAACTTATAAACACAAGCCTTTAAACATATGATCAAAAAATTCATGCCTTTTTTTTTTTTTTTTTTGTAAAACAGCACAAATGTTAGGAGGCTCTTCTCTGCATTTTTTCTGAATAAACTATAATCAAATAATAATATTCTTACTATATTTATAACAACTAATGAATATGTATTATAAAATATAGATTGTGATGATTTTTAAAATTAAACAATTATTTTCAATAGTAATATATGTATTTTAAAGCACAATCCACACATCATATGGAATAAATGATGAATATATATCAATTCATATTTAGAATTAAGAATTTTATTTTTATCTTTCAGTAATTATTTTTCTAGAAAATAATAATTAAAAAATATTAATCAATCTAATAATAGATGGATATTATGGTTACCATTTACAAAAAAAATGCATCTATATTTATAAGTTAGGCTCACTTTAAGGTTTTTATCCATACTATGTTAGATTCCATTAATGATAGATTGATGAAGGCTTTAAAGTGAAGAAATCTTATAAATACATGTTTTTAAACTAATAGTAAAAAAATTCAGGTCTCCTTTTGCAAAAAGTGCCTAAATACGGACTTTTCCTCGACATTTTTCCCATATGGTAATCCTTTTTTTGCAAAATGAAATTTAGAACTAGAACAAAAAAAAAATTGTTAATTGGAATGGCAAATTTTCCTCATGGTTTTACCTAATTTCAATGGTGACGTGAAGAAGTATCAGCCTATCGTGCTCTCAGGATGAGGTGCATCTAGTAAATGAATCTTGCGTGGTGTTTAACTATTTGTGCTTGTATATTTCTTCCTTTGCTCTGTTGTGCTATACCTGACTTTTATCAACTGACGGTTAGGATTTAGGTGCTGTAGTCCAATCTTCAGGGATTACGTAGAAGTGGAGCATCTAAATAACTATTTACTTATTGTCACTGTCAAGCTGACTCACAGGAAGAAGAACTTCTAAATACGTTACAAAGCGTAATTCAGAAGCGATATCTTTTTTTTTTCTTTTATGGATAACACAAGCCATATTGTCCTTGAAATTTCCCTTTATTTCTATAAAAGACGTGTATTCTGAAAGCACTTCCTTTTTTTTTTGGATGGATTTGATGTCATTATTTTTAATTCATACTTATGCGTGTTTGCATCACAGATCAGTGGATTTGCATGATAGCTGTTTTTTATTTGAAAAAATCTATTATGACTTTCTTATGCGATCTTGCTGAGTTAAGAAGATGATACACGTTGCTGTTTGATTAGCTAGAGCGATGCCGTGCAAGAAATTTAACTAAATCGAGAGCATCTTCCTTCGGTTTTATGAATTTTAAAACAAATAGTACCCTTTTGAAGAGCAAAGTGAATGCTTGAAGGGTAAAAGCAAATTTATATGGACCACTAGACGTTAAAGGTTCGGTTCAGAAGAAGTAGATTCACGTCACATCTTTTTCTCATTTAAATAAATCCTGACTGTTCCTTATGCTTTTAGAATTTTCAAAACAGATTGATGGCGCTTTTTTGCTTTGATTGCACTCCAGCTGGATATGTCACAATCCTTTGTCCATGATTGCAATTGTTTGTTGGAACCTTTAGGCCCACTTCTCATACTGTCTTTTCATTTGTTTGATTTGGTTTTGGCCAATTGGTATATTCTTTTTTCATCATATATTACTTCAAATTCTATAAAAGAAGCATCACCCAACAAGGCTTTGTACTCAGCTGCTTCATTTTGATATACTCAGGTTCGCTGTCAGCTGAAACTGGTACAAGAAGCAGATCAATGGCCTTTGAGCAGTTGCTTGCTCAGGAATGGAAATCGGTCCAAGGTGCAGTGATCGAACCAGGAAACTTAAATGGTTCCTTTGACTGCAACATCTGTTTAGAGTATGCCTGTGAACCTGTGGTCACACTTTGCGGTCACCTTTACTGCTGGCCTTGCATTTATAAGTGGCTACATGTACAGAGCACATCACTTGCATCAGATGAGCACCCGCAATGCCCTGTCTGCAAAGCTGAAATATCTCACACAGCTATGGTCCCACTCTACGGTCGTGGTCAAGGAAAAACCAACTCCGACCATAATGAAAAGGCTCCCTATCGGGGCATTGTGATACCACCTAGACCAGTGGCCTGTGGGAATAAATCTTTTACTCCAACAGCATCTAACTCGGGACAGCAGCTTCCATATCGAAATCCTTATCAGAATCCATACGCAAACATCAATCCATTAGGAACCCATGAGGAAGATTCATCGCCTCCATCAGTTAGTTCTGGAGTTACAGGCAACCATAATTCAACGGTTGGGATGTTTGGGGAGATGGTGTTTGCAAGAGTGTTTGGAAGCTCAGATAGTATATATGGGTACCCAAACTCATACCCTCTTGCTGGGGCTAGTAGCCCTAGATTGAGGAGGCAGGAATTGCAGGCCAATAAGTCATTGAACAGAATTTCAATTTTCCTTTTCTGCTTCTTCCTGCTCTGCCTTATTGTATTTTGATGATAATCCATTTTGAATACGTGTAAAGATTGACGGTCCTGTGAAATACATATATATAGTTATGGAAATGAAAATGACACCTTAATGGTTTCAGTTTTACTCTGTAATCTCCAACTTATAGAGGTGGTCTCTCATTCAGTAAATTTCATCGAACAGGATTCCTTAGAATTCAGCCTGCTCTTATTAAGGGAAATGTTACTGAAGATGTAAAAGTGATAAAAGATTACTTATCTGTGTTTTTTAATATTTTGGAATCCTAATGATTTGAAAGGGTGAGGAATAGAGATTAAGAGAAGTGAATAAACATTCTTTAATCTCATCTTTATCTCCTCACTAACCTTTTATCAAAAATGAGTCACTTACTATTTTTTCCCCCTTCTAGATATCAAAGATTTTCAAGATACGAAAGATCACCATTATTGCAGGATAATATTTTCATGTTTCTAGATAAAATCCTTATCCATTGTACTTGCAATCATATGTCGCTTTATTAAAGTTGAAGGATTAAAAATTGATGGTATTGAAGATCTGGAAAGCCTGAAGGAGCGACTATGATGTCCTCCCAACCATTTTGTTCGACTTTTGTCTTGGATTCCGTTTGCTCCAGTGAAAGTATGACAGTGTTTTTGTAAGCAGTCATCAACTGTTGATGTTGATAAGGAGTGGCAATGGCTGGTCCTACAAAGAAAGTGCCAAGGTTAGTGAAAGTGGACTAAGTGGTCTTGATTGCCGCTATTCCCTGGAATCATTTGTCATTTTGCACTGATTAAGGTGTTTGGGGAAACAATTCAATTCATTTCATCCTTATCGATAGCGATATAAGAGGAGGTTTCTTCCTTTATGGATCCATTGAGATGTGTATCGATTCGTTTGATTTGCTTGTTCAATGCTCATGAAGTGGACTAGACAGAACATGAACCTTTGATGCCGCCTAACTTTCGAAAGAAAAAAAGGAAAATTATAGGATGTAACCGATATTCAAACCCCTTATTAAAGCCAAATATAGAAAAATGGAATATGCAAAATTCTATATTTTCATATACCAAAATTTATTAAAGGAGTTTATAGAGATAAATGATCTTAACTCCAATTAACTTAAAAAAATAAAATAAAATAAAATTCATATTCTAATTTTATGATTTCAACTCGATTTGAACTTCAATTTTTTTTTTTTTTTTGTCTCCAGTTAACTTTTAACATGAAAAAAAAAAAATGGCAAGCATTTTTTTAAAATGTTTTTTTCGATTAAACATGTAAAATTATAAAGAAGTAAAGCAGCTAAGAAAACCAGCTCAAGCCTATGGTTAAAAAAAGAAACTCATAATTTGACTTTTTTTTTCCCAAAGTTAAACTAAATGAATAAGTTAACGCTCTTTTTATTAAGTTGTCTACTAACTAAGCAAAAGCAATGGGATCCATATTTTAATCGGAGAGTATAAACATTGAGTTTTTCAAATTTAGAACGTCTATAATATCAAAATTCTACATAGGCTATCTCTTTTATTTAACCTTATTTTTTTAATAAAAAATTACATGTATTAAAAGATAAACTTTAGGTTTTCAATTTTGACATAGGATGAATGGAGAATATCGTTATACCATTGTTATAATTTTATTAAACATACAACATCAACATATCACATCGATAATACATAATGAACCTTGCCTTTCATCTCCTTCCTATACTAATAAAGGCTCTATTTAAACATGACGAAAGAGCGCACACTCTATAGCATTTGTGATTAACCCTCCATTTATCTAATTTATTTTTTATTCTATTTAAGTCTTTCAAAAGGGTTTCTTAACAATTTTTTTAAAATTTTATAGGCCTCATATTAGACTTTTGGTAAGATTATATTTTTTATACTATTTCTGTAATAGATTGATCCTCTTCTTTCACTCGTGATTTTTTTTTTAATCCTTAATTGATGTTTTCTATATTAAAATTTTTGTTTGACCTCTTCTTTATTCTATTCATTATTTCAACGGATACGTTACTTCACCTATACTGTTCAAAAAAGTTGTTTAGCTAGCTGAGTAATCTATATTTTTCTATAAATATTATATGAAATTTCAAAGACTTCGTGGATAAATATATCTATTTATACTAATAATTTAAATAGAGAAGAATAAAAAAATCAACCAAATAAGAAAAGAAGACAAATGAAACCAAACGGTATCTTGATTGTTGAATATGATCAAATTTGCTAAACCATTGGTTTAATTTATACATTATATTGAATGGTCAAAACATACTTATTAAAACCTAGTCATTAGTCAATACAATATATTGACTTTCTCAGCAACATGATCGACAAGGTTGATCTTGATTCTTCATGAAATAATTTTATTTTTGGACACCATTAAAGGACAATCAATGGTGATTTAAATATCGACTTACTCATGGACCACATTTGCATGCCTAATGATAACCCGTGATGCTTGTTGCAAGTGTAATGTGTGTTGATGTTGAGAGCTTCGGTTCGGTTATGATTTTGAAATCTCGACATGTCAGCTTCACTTCCTAGCTGTTGTCCTCTCAAACATTAATGATAAGTCAATGTAGAGGCCAAACACATACATACGTTTCGCAAGACAATCAGAATAGGTGTTAAGGCCAATTTTTAAATTTTATTATGCCTTTCAAAAAATAACTAAGCAATTAGGACAACAGTAAATACATATATAATAAATACGTCTTCATCTTAGAAAAAGATTGAATTGAAGGTGTATATAAAAAATGTATATTCGATTCAATTGCTTTTATTGTTGGCATGTACATCGTATATACCTTTACTTTTGATAAAAATATATAGAAGGTGCCTTCAGTTCAAACTTTCTTTAAGTATATTTGACTTCATTATTTTATTTGGTTAAATACTTTCAAAAAGAAAAAATTATAAGAGAAGAGATGAACGTTGGATCAAGTTCGAATAGAAAATAGAATTTTTAAGTAGTTAAAATGGAATATCAACATTACATTAAGTAATTCAAATAAGAAATTCTATTATTGTACCATTACAAACAGTAACAAATCATCTATTCGAACTACTTCACATATTTACAGGATAATAATAGATTCTCTATTTGAACTATTTAATATATTCTTGATCATCCATTTTAATCACTTGAAAGTTTGATTATTTATTTTAATTGCTTGATACAATATTGATATTCTATTTTAACTACTTGAAAAATCCAATTCTCTCTTTGAAAATGTTGATCCTCTCGCTTGTAATTTTACCCTTAAAAGAAAAACATTTTTTAATAGTAAGTTTAAAAAAGCGTCTAAATCTATACAAATACCAACCCATTCACATGGAGATCTACCCATCTCCGCTTTACATGGGGAGGGGCGAGAACGGGGTAGTTTTCCCTAAATTAGTGGAGTCGAAATAAAAAGTCTATTCAACCACATTATTAAATGGGGTTGAATATTAATCTTAAACTAGGGATGACAACAATGGCTCGTGACCCACACTTATATGTTTGAGTTTGAGATTACGTCAAATTAACTTTCAATAGACCAATTCAACTATATATAAGTCATGTGAAAAGTTTCTATCTTGTCTATAGTATGATGTTAAGTATAATTATGACTGGGTTTAGGCATGGCAATGAAAATCAAAGAGAGTTATACTTTTATGATGACTTAAGAGTAAGTGTTGTTGTTGACTTTTATGATTGTTATGTATGCTATTCAACATGCTTTATCTCATGGACACATTTATGAAGCCTAATCAATATTTAAGTGTATTTATTAAATGAGGTGCACATCTTCATTAAAGGGGGCATATAGTGCTTGGGATAATTGATTTGGTAGGTTTCAACCATTAAACATGGCCGACCAATCCGACATAAAAAACAAAGAAAAGAACTTCCTATTGCTTTCTTCATGTAAACGTCCATCGTCCAACCATTTAAGGATTTTTTTTTTAATATAAAATTTTTATTTGACTTCGCTCAGATCGTGACTTTTAAAACCATATTTTATGATTTAAAAACAATTTATATGCATGACATAAAATCTCATATTAAATACTAAATTTATCTAATAATAATATGCATTAGCACCATTTACGGATTAATGAAGATACATTCAATAATTTTAAAGATATCTTAGCAGCTAATATTATTCACAAAGCTAGTATGTGATATTAATTTTGACTTCCACATATGCACATGATCTAATAACTATGGTCATAAAAATCAAATGCACATGTATTTCAAAAAACTATAAACTAAATTTTGCTTAAGTACTATTGTACAATAAAAGAATCGTTTTAATTACAAAATAAACTCAAGTTGGATAGCTCACCAAAAAAAAAAAAAAAAAAACTTTTGGAAAGCACAATTCATATAATTTTTAGGTTAGTTTTAAAATAAATTTTCAAACTCAATAAAAGAGAACATAGCGATCTCTTTTTAAGGTTCGTTATAAAGAGAACCCTAAAATCTCAATTTAAGCACTTAATTTAAAAGAGAACCCTTCCATTTCTTTAGAAACAATTCTAAAATTATTCTGTAAATATAACTCATCATTTCTCATTGAATATTTTCCTTAAAACAACAGTACAAGAAGTGGCATTTATTCTCTACAACAACTACCCCTATTTCCTGTTTTATTAAATCTCAACTTCCCATACAAATAACTGTTACAAATTTAAATTACAGATACATAATTGCAACACATGACAGCATATATACACATCAGCGCTAAACATATCTACATGTGATTAGCAAATAACAGAGAACACACAAGAGGCACACATATGGACACATCCCCACAGTAATACTACTGCACCGTCCCCTATTGCAATAACAAATAACAATACAAACACAACAATATCCCACTGCTCTTAAGCTACTTCCTCATGTTGCCTCAAACGCATGTAAGCACATTCAAATGAATAATTCCTTGTGTATCATCTGACATTTTGGTCATAACAGATTATATGGTTTTTCCTTCTTTGTAGTATTCCTGAATAAGTCAAAAAGTGCAAAACTAGGATGAACAATATTAATTGCTTACAATAATTGGCAGCCAAGAGCACCACATGTTAAAATTCAATACATACGGATGTAAAAGTTTAAACTTATAGATATGATTTCAATTTCGAGTAATAAAAAGGGTACAGCAGGCAAGTGAAAACCACAGACCATTATGTTTCTTCGATTGCCAAAAAAAATGAGATATCAAAATCAACCAAAAATCGATATTGTACCATTTCTCAAAAAAAAAAAAGAATTGGATCACCCGCACTATGTACTTGCCAGACCAAAAATCGATATTATACCATCTCTCATAAAAAAGAATTGGATCACCCGCACCATGTACTTGCCAGCCCTCAACAAAAGCCATCCAATTGTAATTTTGAATCTATAGATCACAAGAAAAACTTTACTTCTTGGCAAAACGTTTTCGATCAATCTTCTGCAGAGGGATTAGAATTACTCCAGCCGTTTCCCCTTCAATCCACTCTACGGATTCCTTCTCAAAGAACTTCATAACCTGTTTGATTTGTATAGTAATCTTCACTATCAATATATTAAGCAAAATTTGAAATCCATCAGTAGAAGCAAATGCAAACAAGAAAAAACGGCGGGAGATCAAAACATGCGCTTAATTCAAGTTAGACAAGCTTTTAACATGGACCATGGTGAACAAAATTTATAACTACTGAAAAGACTTATGTTTGCTTATAGTAATAACTTGCTTCCTCTGTCCCACTGTACTCAGCCTTCTTCAGTCATTGTCTTTTTGACTTAAATAGAGACAGAAAACTGCTTTTCAGTAAATTGACTAAAACATGGAGAGAGAAATAAACAACTTCATCAATGGATATATTTCTCTTAAGTAAATGATACAAAGTTTGGAGGGCAAGCCTATGCGCAATGGTTGAATTGCCCTTTTGATAACCTATAGGTCGACAGTATCCAACTTCTGAAACAACCTCTTTCCAGAAATGAAAGGAGTAAGGCTGCACAGATGCTCCCTCCCTCCCTCCACTTGGTAGCCAGGGAGTACAATTTGACCAAGTGAGCCCTTTCCGATGATACAATGCTCAAGCTAATATATATCAATGAGCAACCTCAAGTATGCAGTTTAATGTAAATCTTCTGATCTAATGGCTATTTCACAGTAAAGGAGATAATTTGCAGGAGAATAAAGTCAAATCAATATGAACAAATTAACAGAACTTACCAGTCTTTTGCAAGCTGCATTTGAGTTGTCCCCATCATTTGTATTGATGACAACCCTCAAGTATGCTGGTCAAGAAAAATCAGAGTATTAAATGAGTGTAAATTTTTTGCAAAGCTAGTAAGATGTCCATACATCTACTTACCATCAAAGCCACCAAGGTTTGAAAACTGGCTCTTCAGAATTTTTACAGCCTCCTTGGGACTAAGACTGACTAAGGTAACAGCCGAGATAACTTCTTTCTCCTTATCTCTGCCAACCAGTGAATTAGTACAAGAGAAAAATATGTGGATTCTAACTCACTTCTGAACCAAGCAAAAGAGAGGAGGCACGAATAGAAAAGTTATCTAAAAAAAAAAAAAAACAGATTTGGTGGATAAATGCACTAACTTTGTTTTCATAATCATTTCATAGGACTCTTCATCTGCTTCACGAGCTTTCCTCTGGTAATATGCTCCCTGCCATAATCATGTAGCGCTAATTACTATCTTAAATGTCCTTCAAAATGTACTAGCACTATCTATTAGAAATATTTGATTAGTGACAACCTTTTACTTGTACCTAATACGTCCCTAAAAGGACCAGTTAAGATTAGCAAAGAAATTGTTGTGTTTCCTAGAAGAAAAGGATCAATAGTCTTCCTAAAAAAATAGGAATTATAACTGATTATGATTAGTCTAGGGAAAATAATAAATCAGCCAATTGCTTATGTTATTTATATTGTCCACAGTATATAAACAAGTTTCTAGATATCTCACAAACTCTGGTTTCAGTACTCTCTACTGATCAAAGTATTATATTTCAAAAAGGTACTACTTTTTTTTATTATGAACACATAAATCAATACTATCTCAACCAAATACAGTAATCACCAGTCACAAGTTGAAACCACACCTTTTCCATGAGTTTACTAGCTCGTGCATGGTCACCTTCAACAAATGCATCAGCAGCCTGACAGCAGAAGTGCAAACTTGCAGTAATTTTAAGAAACAGGCTGAAGTCAACTATAGATACAGATATAAGTTATAAAAAAGAATGAAGACGTAAAGTACTAACTGCTTTATAATATTCCCTCATTATTCCTCTATTTTCCTGCACAGCTTTGCGAAGATTCTGGTAGCTCTCCTCCTCAATGTCTACAGTGGATAGCAAATCATATGAGATTATGATAACAAAGGATTCATGGACAATAATTGAGCATACTATCCAAAAGCATAAAGAACCTCGAAAATGTCTTCCTTGGAGTACCTATATGTATTTGTTTCACACAAAATGTTTTCTGGGAAATTTTATATATATGCCTATCAGATATTATTGTAGTAATCTCAAAAGGTAACTTTAAGTGGTAAGTGGTGTTGAAAGGCAATGATAGTAGCGAACAAACACATGCGATGGTTAATAACTATGAGAAATGCCAATGAGAGATGGGAAAAATGACATCCTCTTTCTGAAAAAAGAAATCATTTTTCCCATTTTTCATTGACATTTTCCATGAAGCATTAAGCACCAGAGTCAGCTATTGGCCCCTACGTTCACATGCCACTTCTACTTATGCTAAGAGCTGCTATTTACAGCAACTTAACAAGACAGCCATAGAAATATGACATTCGTCAAGCTTCCACCCAAATGTATGTCAAGTTAAAAAAAGGCATGGAAAGCGTTTTTTACAAAACAAACACACCCTGAGTCACAATCTGTTTTTACGATAAGGTGTAGATTGAACATGTGAAAATGATAGCAATTAGGCGAGCTTTCAAAGGCTAAGTTTTTTCCCCATTTATAGTGATGAAAACTCTTTGCTTATGCAAGACTTTGTAGCACAGAAACAAAGGTATCCAAGGTCTCAAAGTTCCATACCATCATCATCATCACTTTCAGCATCATGAAAGGAAGTGATGGCACTTCGTTGCTTTGGTTCATCCTCCTCCAAAGGTCCAGCAACCACTGTAAATCTAGACCTCCTAACATCTTTTGCTTTTGGAGGTGAATCCTCATCTTTATTGGGGACAGTAAAGAGCGAACGCAAAACTTCTTTTTCAAGACCACTCCTCTTTGTGCTAGGCTCTATTTTTTGCTTGGGGAATTCCCCTCTCAACGCTCCATTATTCTCACTGCAAGCAAAGAAAAGATAATTCTGATGAATATGCTGGTTCTTTTTCATTTGTGCTTTCAAAGGAAATTATACTTATTGCATAAGAACAATCGAGGAGACAAGACCTGTACTGCATCTTTTCATGCACAGCTGCTTCAGAATTGTGGCTCATTTCTCCATTCTGAATAAAAGTTCAAAACAAAACAAGATATTTCAAGTGAAAGCTGATTGCAGAAGCTATAAATAAACAGCCAATAAGAAGAAATCAATTATCATTACAATATATCCTGTAACTGGTACACAGGCCTCATAATCTCAACTATAACACATTCCTTTCCCAATAAAAGTTTCAAGCAGAACACATCCCCAGAAGACATTTACTGTAGCAAACATCAGTCTGGCACTCTAATTACAAAATTGAAAATCACATCTATATGGCAAAGGCCGACTTTTCCTTTTATACAACCACTTGATTGCTAAAACAGAGATTTTCTCACACATGTATGCTACATGTCCATAATTAAAGCCCTTCAGCTTTGCATGCATGCAAGAATTGCACTTTAGGAATCCAAAGAGAAGATGCATGGGTCCTAATTTCTAGATCTTTTCCAATTTAGATTCATTAATACATGAAAAGCACCTGTATTTCCCCAAAAAGTGATTTACATCCTACAACCTTAAAAGACATTTTCCTTTTAACATATTAAAAAGGAGAAAACTGCAAATTTTCAGCACAATCCCAATTAGTCCAATATCTTTGCAAATTTTCTGTGACCCAAACATATTGTATATCAAAGAGAAAATCAAGGAAAAAAATGGATTGGAGGAATAATCAATTTATAACAGATGAAGTTAAACCAACCTTATTTTTTCCTTTCCTCTTAAAATTTGATGCTGAATAGTCAGATAGCTTCTCTATGCTCTGCACAACAAATAATAACAAAAGAGAAAGTCCTGTCATGTTATATTCCAATATCTACAAGAAAATATTATGAAAAATGAGCAAGCAGTACTTTGTCAATAGTATAGAAATCCATAGTACTCCCAAAAAAATAAGCTGTCAAATCTGGAATCGATCTCTCAGCAATGCTACAGCCTTTTTCTTATCATAGAAAAAACGGAATTTAGAATGGTCATATATATGAAGTGGAAACAACCTCTGCAAAATGCTAGAGTAAAGCTTCATACACATGCAGCTTCCCTCCCCAAAACCCCACTGGCTGAGAAAGAGTTTCACTGTAACAGGTATGCCCTTTTCTCTTTATAGGTAAATTAGATATAACAAATATTAGTCAAAATATATCCCATGCAACAGAAGCAGAATAGATGGTGAAATATATATAAACTCCTCAAAATGAAAAGATGAGAGGAAATAATATGTTTTCCATATCGCTGATACAGGTGACATTAGTTTGATATACTCAGAGCAGCAACTAAATTAGCTGAAGAAATACATGGAGCTGTAATTTTGAGGACAAGGAACAATTACTACCCCATTTTGACTGAGAACTGGCCTTTCCTTGTTGGTCTTGCCTAAAAGAAGAAATAAATGCATTTGTGATCCATGATGAGACTTCAGACCAGCAACTCAAGGACACATTATGCATCTAGATTCAATAATATCCAATGCTAGATCATTTTTTTGTTAAGAGTTCTTGCCAAAAGTTCTTATCATTAATTTAAAGCGTATGCTTTTCTTTCTTTTAAAAGCAGCTATAGCATTGACTGACCCTGGCCATCTAAAGGAAGGAAACGTTTTTAAATACTGATAAAAGTAATGCATACCTTTTGCATGTTGTATCCACATTTTCCTGCAACAAGATGAAAAATATCAGTGAACACATCCTTTCAGATACCACAAAAGTAACAGAGATCTGCTAGTGCAGGCTCAAGCAAATTAGCACAATGGATAGGAGGAAGGAAAGTATTGCTCACCAAGAACTTCATGGATCAATTCACGGTCTAGCTGAAAACCTTTACCTAGGACATTGAAAAGGAAATCCTCCATATCCTCTCGCATGTGGTCATAACTAGAAGCATTGGGCTCAGGATCTTCAGCCCGGATTTGAGATGCTGGTTCCACCTCCAGATCCGATTTCAATGACTTCTCTGCCAAGTATGATGCATTTGCCACTGGTTGGTTGGACACGACGTAATCCCTACCAATAACACCAGAAACTGTACCAAATGAAGCAGGCTGCCATTTTTGCTTTAAACACTTTTGACTTCCACTAGCCATAAGTTGCCGCTCAGAAAAGTTACCACAAGAAGTTGCCAAAGAGGATGCACACTTTACATCATAATTCGGTTGATCAAAGCTATGTGTAAAGGTACTCCCTGGCACTAAATCAGACAAAAGATAGCCTGCATCCTCTGTATTCCCTCTTGCCTTGTGATAAGCAGATTTTATTTCCTCCAAAGAAAATGCAGACCCAAAAGCATCTATCAGTGATCCTAACTTCTCATCCACAGCATCATTTCTCTGCAGATAGGGTGCTTCCATTTCAAATCTACTAACAGACAATGGATTAAGAGATGGAATACAACAATCAAGAGGCTAAAGCATGTGACAATGGTAAAGAAAGGCACAGGAATCAATATATACAGCCTGGAGTTACCATATGCCAACGTGCCAGCAAATCACGAAGGTTCCACACACAGAAACCAGTGCACAAACCTGTCTTGTTTGAATACCATATGCAAGCAGCAGTTTCATCGTATAAGACACATATTTTTGTTAATGGCCACGTCATTTGACCATTATATGGTGTCAAATCCATACATGCATAGACAATGAGATATCATTAAATCAAGAAATCATATTCACGCTGTTTCTACCAACTGAATTACTTGCATTGGCAATCTCAACAAGGCCTACCAAAACAGACAAAAGTAAATGCAATGCAACATTATGGAAACCAAAAATAAGTTAGTTACAACGATATATCTGGTATAATTAAAATGCTCTAGAAAAGCTCACTGTAAGGAAATGCACTAAGGAACACGTCATGACGAAGAAGCTGCAATATCCAGGAGATAACAAGCTCAGCTACAAAAAGCTGGTGACAGTTGAAACCTAACAGTAGTTGCAAAACTAAGGATTTTGGGCAGCATGATGATGACCAGATGAGCAAGACAGAAAATCTCCCAAAACCCACAAAATAAGAAAGAAATACAGCAAAGAATTAACAATTTTATTGCCTCTATATGATCACAAACAAACATAAATGCATGTATTACAATTGTAGCATACCCATCACAGAAAAAAGTGTTCCGGTACTAACAAGTTTTATAACGCCTTAATTTGCAGTGCATA